>PTEX01000024.1:378878-559645 GCA_003342815.1 Eudromia elegans | reverse complement strand
CCCTGGCAGGCGAGCCCTTCGGTTAAGAAGGCTCTCCTCTATTCTCTATGCCAGACCCTCCGTTAGGAGGCTTCTTCCCTGGCAGGCGAGCCCTTTGGTTAAGAAGGCTCTCCTCTATTCTCGATCGATTCTAATAGAAGCGCGCAAAGTTCACTTACCACAAGTCTGTCGTGCAAAAGATCTCTTATCCCCGGGGAGGAATCTCGAGAGGCGTCCCTGCTCAAGGGGAGATCCTGACATGCAGCCCGCTGCTATGCAAGGAGAGCTCCAAAGGGGCTCATCGGGCTGTCCATATTTATGGGATAAGATGATTGACTCATAGTCATACTAATACATATTCATTTTCTTTTCCCGCTTCCTATTCAAATTAGTCTCCGCCTCTTGGCGCCTGCGCACTGGTTTTGGGTGGTGGTCTCCGGGGGTCGTTTTGATGTAAAAAGTCACCTTTCCCCTACTAAATTTTTGACCCTTTCTGCTCCCGCATGCGCAGTTGGGGTGACAGTCCACTTCGCAAAAACAAGACCGGTCCAAACCAGCCTCAGGAAGCAAATAAGTTCGTTATCCGCAAGTTTACACTTATTGCAGACAGTAGACGGATTCCTCCCTTCGTTAGACAGCAGATAGGCCCTCTCTTTTCTCCAAAAGAGATAGATTTCTCCCTTCATTATCCACAGGTGGCATCGGTTTGGCCTTGTAAGCGCAAGCGGTTGCTCATTTTTTTTCTTTTCTCTTTCTGCTAAGTTGGTATTAGCAGGCATAGTCTGCAGAAAATATATGGGGAAAGAGCATAACCGTCACAGAGCTCTGCCAAGGTCTGCAGCACAGGGCAATCAATGCTCCCTAACGTGTGCCTGCATTTTAACGTCCTGGAGCTTTATGGTGTCTCTCACAGGGACACATTCCTCTGTGTGAAGACTGGCCTTGAAGCATCTACCAAAATAGTCTTGTTTCCCCTCTGAAAATGAGGGGTGCCGGTGCTGGGGATCAGTTCGTGGAGGGGACTCTAGGAGCACCTGGGTGCACCCTGGCCAGGGTGGCGTTTGGGCTCCTCAGTTTGCCTAGACTAGCATAGACCGGAACACAGGTGGGCTGTAATCAAATGAGAGGATTTAATAAATAAAATCTGTTCCATATCTGTTTTAGGTGTGCTAATTGCAGTTTACATTTTCACACAGCAAGTTCTGTTAAAATAATGCAACTTTCCTATATATGATTTGGGAGTAAGGTTTTTACAAGGTTAAATGAGAGATTAGTAGATGGATTTAGATTAGTAGATACTTAGCAATTTAAATGCATCCTAAAACCTAATTCAGTGGAATTATAGAACTGTTATTTGATGTAAGTATTGTTGGTACTACCTGATACCTGCTAGTGGCACTGCTGAGGTTAAGTTCGGAATTAAACTTAAGATTGCAAGTTTTGCTTTGAGGCCAGACTCATTCTTCTAGATATTTTCTGTATAGCTCTTGGCTTTCTTAATCCTGATACTAGTCTTAGATCTTGAGGTGAGACAAATACACGTGAAGAATAAATACTAGTGCTGTGTCCCACTAGAGTTATCAGCCCCCTCTGATTGATAGGGCAAAAGACTAACTTGGCCATGGTAGGAAGCCAGTATGGGCCTGCAGGCAAGGTGCAGCCTAAATGCCACGAGAGCAGCAGTGGTGAGATCAAGGCTGGAGAAACGCCCTCTGGGTGGCTTTGGCCATGTGAAAGAACCCTTGGTTAGTATTTATTGGTAAGTGTGTTTTGCACAGCTTGCCAGGGTTTATTCTGTTTACATTAAGCCCCAAACGCGCAGATAATGGATCTGTAAGTGAATTAAGGTCAGCAGAACTTAATATTAAAAAAACAAAACCCCACAACACTGTTTCTTAGGTCTAAGTCTGCTATTGGCATTGCATTAGGGCAGATTGATGTTAATATATACCGGGATCAGAGATGAATGGCCTTAATCAAATTCCTCCTTTAAATACAGCATTCAGCTTGACCACGACTAGGAGGCTAAGGCTTGTATTTATTCTATCTGCTGACCAAACAGAAAGGCCTCAATGAACATTACAAACTTAGGATCCCATCCAGCATTCACCAACGTAAATAAATTAGTCTTTATTTTTGCCCCTTCTCTGAAAGGGTGCTGGCCAGCTTTGGGATTGAATTAAAGATGTATTTCCTGAGCCTGGGAGACTGACCACCTAAGCTTGACTTTACCCAAGTGCAATTTGTGATGAGTTACACGTTCGGGGTCACATCCCAAGCTTATTTAGCTGACTAACTGTTCCTTCCTGTTTACTGGTGTAAATCTGTTTTGCAGGTACTACAGTGGTATTTTTCTTGGCTGGTTTAATGAAGGAAGAGGCTATTGTACAGTAATGCTGTGACTCCTGTAATGCTTACAGAGAGCATTACTCTACCATAATGTTCTTCTGCTTTCTGCTCAGTCTTTGGCTTTTAACTTTATCATCTTGTCTGGTGCCAAAGCTGTCACGAATTTGCTGGGTAATGTCTTTCTGTAGCTCGTGCTCAATAAATCCAAAGAGGAAAAAAAGAATTTTCTCCAATAGTCTCTGTCCCAGCTCAATCTTAGAAAATACTCTGGGTTAGTATTCCTGATCTTCCCTGCGCCCTTAGTGCCCTCATAATGCCCCCCTTTACCCACCCAGGTTAGGCAGCTCCTGCCCAGCTCATGAGCTGCAGGTTTGTCTTTGCTGCTCCCTGTTGGAGGGGCTGCCTCTTGTCGGCAGCGCTTGGCACTTCTAGCAGAAATTCTTTGGGCCTTTGTGGTGCCTGAGGACTGGTTTATGCTGCACTCGGCTCTTTGGATGCTGTTGCAAAACAAAGTAAAAATAATGGTATTAATATCTATTGTATCCAACATAATGCCAAGTCCATTCCAGCCAGTTTGCTGTTGCCAGGATTGCATTGAAGGGGTGACATAATTCATTTTCTCTTCAACTTTATTCAAACAAAGACCTTTAAAATGATTGAGGGAAGGCAGGTTTATCTGTCTCCCCCAGAGAGACAGGCAAAATTCTTTGGTTCCAAAGAAGTTTTTCCCTACTATTATGATTAATGGCTGCACATTTGCAGCTTCTGTGTGCTCCAGTGACCTTCAGCCAGGCCTGAACCTCTGCTTGCAGATTTTCCATTTGTGTGTGAAGGGATTTGGGTCTTGAGGACAGTTTTATGGATGTTTTGAGCTGTCAGTGCAAAATACCCACTTCATCTTCCCCTTTGGTAAAAGCACGTTAAAAAACTGTTTGCATTCATCACATGGGGATTTAGATTTAAATTCCACAGGTGGAGTGGGGAGGGGGAAATCACATTATAAGAGCTGGGCCATTGCTAACAAACAGGCTCCACAGCCTCCCTGTACATAAGTTTTTTCCCAAATTTGGCCTGTTTTCCCTGTTAGCTTTAGTAGACTGTCCTGTAGTTAAACATTGTATTTCTAATTACAAAAGGGAGTTGCAACTCAGCTGTTTAGAAGCCTCTTCAAACAGTCATTTCTGTCACTACTTCTAAAACTCACATATTTTTAAGGTAGGAAGTAATATACCAAGGCCACGTTAATGGGTGAGTTCCTGCCCACTGTGTGCCTGAATTGACTTGAGGAAGATAGAGCAGTTAAATAACCTGTGGGTCGGTGGCTCCGATGCGTCTCCTGTGCGCGTGCTTTGTAGGTTTGCCTGGTTTGGATGGCTTTTAAAGAGTGGAAAGCCACCGAGAGCTGAATGGATGTGGAATGTGGATACTGCTCTTTTCAGGGCTATACATGATACCAGCAGAGTCCTGGCTCTGGTCCAGACTCCTGTCGTCGGGCTCTTGGCCTCGGAAATAAAGTAACTTCTCTATTTCTTTTGCCACTTATTGAAGCTAAGGGCTAGGATTTTAGAGGTGGGCTTGTCAGCAAGGTGGAGATTTGGGAGAGGTTCTCCCAAATTCCCAAAGTAGAGATATGGGGTGACTGAATTTATCTGGATTTGGGATTGAGAATAGGAAAGATGAAGAGCGGCTGGATAAGCTGAAAGGGCTGAGCGTGCAGGTGACAGACTGGTGATGTGAAGGGAAGAACAGGAGGTGAGGACAGGGCCCGTGGCTGCAGAGGGGTTGGGCATATGGAGAACTGGCAGGCAAGTCACTGGGGACAAAGGAGATCACCAAAACCCAAATGATTGGCAATGGCAGCGTGGCCCAAAAGGTCTGATTGTTCCTCCTTCTGGTGTCCTGCAAGCTCTGACAGTTACTGTGCTGGGGGAAGGTTCTTGTTCTTACAGGTCAGGTCCCTTTGAATTCCTTACTGTTGAGGTAGCTGTCATTCATCTCAAAAAGTCCCAATTAAGTCAATATTTATTTTTCTTCTATGCTATTTACAAATATGATCATTACAAGTTTTTATGCTTGGGATGACATTTAAAGGAGAAAAATATTTCACAAGAGTTTAAAATGCGATAGTAATTTCTTGTTTATGTTGTTGCTTGTTCTGAAAGCAGAAGCTGTTGAATGCTGAACACTTGCATAAGACTTCATGATCAAGGTAAAGCTTCCTCAAACCATCTGTAAGTGAATTTTGAGTTCAACTTCACGTCAGGAGGCTCTGCTCTTGCTGAGAATAATACACATCCCTCTATTTATAGGACCAAATCAAGTGGCCAAGCCCAAGTCTTTCACTGACTCTCTGGCCTCGGAATTTGACCACTGGCTCCTGTATGAGCTGCTTGTTGGATGCTGGGAGACATCCTACATAGTGCATACATTTCTTCCATGAAGCTCTGATTTAAAGATCTGAATAGGTGCAGTGTGGCTGCTTCCAGGTTTATAGCTTGCTCCAAAGGCTGGTAAACTTGACAAGCCATTTTTCATTGACATCAGCTGGCTTTGAGTTGGATGAAGACAGTTCTTCATGGAAGGGTAGGTGCTGGTCTGTCTGCGTCCAGGTTCTTGTACCTGCCAGCAAGGAAAGGATATAAATAGCAAAAGAAAAGAACCACGATTTCAGTCATTCTAGAAAAGAATTTTTCTTCCTGGATTCTCTAACCTTCCTTTGACCTTTCTTGCAGAAATGTAAGCATTTATCTGCTATTAAAGAATTATCAGTGTTTTAATAGTTGCCTGAGCTGAATATTACCGTTGTGAGCCCCTGTATTTGAAATTAACATGAAGGAGAGCACGTTGTCTTGCCTGGGGTTGGATCAAGTGGTACCTCCTCAGCATTAAAGAGCAATGGTGGGGAAAAAGATGAAAATAACTGCAGAAAAATGAACAGAGCTAGGATAGGAAGATGTATGAATGGGAGAGAATACTCTGCAGTTGTGAGGAGGATTTGAGGTACCCTTCTCAACCCACCTGGGATATGTGCCAAGAGCTGCGAATTAATCCGCAGCTGTATGTGTAGAGCTGTGCAAGCATTTCCCCATCAGCTCTCCTCTGCCGAGGGTCTCAGAGCTGCTATTCTAGTTCTTTTTCCCCTTGACTTTGAGGTATGAACAAATTCTTCACTCTTGCTTGCTACAAGTCTGCTCCAAGTCTCCAACTCTTGTTCATCTTTATTTGGATGCATTCAAAATCTTTTGCACTTGGTGTGTTTTTTCTCTATTACAAAATGCACCTCATATTGATAGTTTTTCAGGATTATAAAATGAAAGATTCAAAGACAAAATGGTATCATCAAAATTCAGTTTAATCAGATGCTTTTTACTGTATTGGTTTGACCAATTTGTGTCTGTTTGTCTTTGATTCAACTTCTATTTAGTGCTTTTAAGAACTAAAACTTGCCTGAAGTTGATGCAGAGGTCAGTAGATGCCGTTATCTCAGTGATTCTTATAACTGTTTTAAAATATGTATTTTCTTCGCTCTTTGTGGGACTATCTAGATGGAAAGGAATTGTTCCCAAACATGGGAGAAATCCTATGTGGGTGGAGGTTGAAAAATTGATTATTGTTCTCATGCTCTGTGCTTATATCAATGCAGTATTTTAATTGTTCCAGGAAAGGCATTTGTCTTTTCACATTGGATTACTTTAAAGTGCTTAATTTAGAGGAGTCAATGCAAGCAAATCTCTGCTGATTTCCTATGGATATTAATTTCTGCAAGGATGGCAGAAATATTGCTCCGGTGGGCTCACTTGGAGATTTCATCTGGAGTTGCTGCCACTTGGCTGTGATTTCTGCCTGGGCACAATCGTCTCACACATCGTCCCCAGGAGAGGAGGACCAAGGTGCCTAAATCACGGGTCAGCTGGGGGATGGCTGGAAGGCTCCCAGGCAAGGGATGGGGATGGGGTCTCTCCAGAGCAAGCTGCGCTCCACACTGCAGGGCGTTTATCAACTCTGGCTGGAAGCACTAGGAATACCTCCATGGATGCCAAGATGATCCGGGTCAGAACTCAGTCCTTAATTACTGATTTAAGCATATAATTTACATGACATTTAGCAACTTAAACTGGCAACTTAAACTGATATTCATATTTCTTCAGCTCATGTTAATTGTGTGTTCCTCTATCACCAAAAATAGCCCAGTTCCTTGAGTTGATTGAGGGCTCAACTTCAACACTGAGTACTCTGGAAGAAATACAGCGGGTAAATTTTTCTGCATTAAAGGGGAAAAAATAACACATAATTTAGTAAATTGTGTTCATTCTTGGTGGAAATACTATACTTTCACAGTCTGTGCTATGGAAACAGTCAAACAATCTGTGTTTTTATAGCTATTGATCTACTTGGGAGCCTGCTGTGATTGTGCTGTACACACGAAACTTGTATCATGAGTTCTAAGCTGCTACTACATGAGTTTGTTTGAAAGTTATTCTGAATAACTTGCCTGAGATATTCCTTCTTCACCTGAGATAGATAACTCTGCCTGCCTGAAACACCAATGTCAGAATTTCAAGGAAATAATGACTATTTAGTAATAATATTTAGTAGAAAAATGTGTTCGTACACTCTTACACAGCTCTTGCTCACTTCCCTGAGCTCATGCTGTGGCATGAGTGGTTTTCCTCAACCATGTTTATATACTATCATTTTTTCTCAGTAAGTGTATGTTACCAATTCATTTATGCATTTAGTATTTACAGCCAAATTAAAAGGCCTTTGTAAATACTTGCAAATCCCACTGGTTTGTTCCGAGAGGAGGAGATCAGTTGCATAATATGAAAGGGAGAAATAGATTGGGCATCGAATGCTTCCCTCCACCTACTCTCCAGTGTTTGATGATCTCTCCGAGCTGTCCATGGGCATCAGGCTTGTTCATGGAGTTGGGCCTCCTGCGCTCGCGGTTTGGCACTTTGTCATCTCGGTCACGGTGGCTCTTGGCAGCACCTTCTGTTGTGCACGTTGACCAACCCATTGGCCTAGAAATCATCCAGGTAAAGCCTGGTGAAATTTGATGACAGGCCGAGGGAAATGTGATGTTGGGAAAAATCAGGGAGGGAAAAGAGCAAACTGATGGGGATTGAGTGTTGCTGATACCTTACAGGTGATGAGCTCGATTGCTGTGGGAGCCCTTAGGCTGGGTTTTCACGGGTGCCTTTGGGTTTGGAGAGTGTAAGGCTTGTACAAAACACCTTAGACTTCAGGTTTCTGAGAGGCCTGATGAGTTTTAGATGCCTCTCACTGACTTTTCAAGGAGCAAATATAAATGTTGTGGACTGCTTGGTAGATCTCTGTTTGGATGTCTGATTCATATCTATTCTTTGCTGTAGGTTCTTCATATCGATTCTTTCCTGGATCCTTAACATACTTAGATGACACCATATGTCAGAATACAGGCAAAAAGTCCCTAAGGTGGTCAAGAAGAATCCCTGATAAGGGACAGATTGTAGATTGAATCTCAGACACGCAAGGTTTCTAGTAATAATTGAAAACAATATCCTCTTTATTCCATTTGATTTTTTTTAAAAAAATCTTGAAATAAAGTTAAGAAGAAAAATATAAGTGAGGGAGGAGTTGGTGGAAACCTGAAAGGAAAATATGGTGCCGTCTTCAACAGTGGATGTTCTGCAGCATCTGTGACAGTCAAGATGGTGTGAAGACTAAATTATTCTTGGACTCTTTCTGGGCTAAGACAGCTCTGCTGTGAAGTTCAGAGGAAACCTAGGGTATTGATATATCCAGGACTTCAGACTCAGTGTCTAGAGTTTGGATTTGCTGCTCATGCAAAAATTAATTTTGGGGAAAACATTTTTTAAGGAGGAAGATGTGTTCCAATTGTAGTTTGTCTTGACCAGCCTCATGTCCATCCATAGAATAAGCCTCAGTTTAGAGTTCATTTGCTGTACATGCTTTCCTCCTCTTTGAAAGGTTTGTCTTCATTTCTTTCTCTTTCCTTCATTCAACAACACTTACCTCCCAAACCATCCTGTCATGGAAATCACGCCTCGATCTAATGAGATCGATGAGCCTTTTTCTCAATCACTAGTCTCCTGATTTGTATACCAGATGGCAAAGTCCATTTAAAAAGAGAGTATCAGTCTTTTCTGATTGGATTCCTTCATATAACATTAGAATTATTTCAACAGGGAAGATGAATTGCTTCTCAAATCTCTTTTTTTCTCAAATCGCTTCCTTGGTTCACTGAGTATCTGTAATATCTAACTGTAAATCAAAAAATTACTTCCAAATATATGGATGTGTGTATCTGTGTGTATACCGTAGCTTATGCTGTTGTCACATAAATGGACTACTCATCTCTAACATTATGCACTTGAATGATAATCACGATGCCAGGAATTAGGGGTCACTTAATAGGTGAGTGAGTAATGGTACAGTGGCTTAGAAGAGCATCTTAAATCTCTGATGGTCACTCCCACAAATAACACTTGAGCATTTCCTTTCCGTCATGCCCCGTGCAGATTTGTGGTCCCTTTGATGAGACGCCCCGTCCTGGGAGCGCAGTCAGTGCTGTGGTGTGGAACGCCGCCGGGCCCGGAGCGAGCACGAGTGCAGCCACGGAGAGCAGAAGAGCTTCCGCCCCCAGGCAAGGGAACCCCCCACCCTAACCACTGTTTGAGCATTATGGAGGCCTCCGCTTTTAGAATGAATTAATGCTGTTGACAACACTGCTATTAGCTAATTTATTTCATCAGGCAAAGCAATGAACTGTGATTTACCCAAGCTTGCTCAGAATGGTGACTTGTTCTGGGAGCTGCTTCACTGCTTTGGGTTTTTCTTTTTTTTCCCTTCTCCCTTTATTTTCTATTTTTAAAGAAATCAAAAGAGTCATTCCAGGCTTTAATTCTAAATGTATTGCTTTCCTAACCTCACATTTTTATACAGTTAGGTCTGTGCTAGAAAAGGACAAATGTGGCTGTAACAGGTATTTGGAGCCAAGAAGCACTTGTGCTTTCCATGGTGTGGATATATCCATATAGTTGGTTCAGTCTCTTCACCTCTTCTAAACAACTTTTAGACCTCAGGACTTTAATCCATAACTTTCTCACAGGCATTCAAAGGGGAAACTGCTTCATCCTGTGTGGAGTGTTTGGCTTTGAATGTGCAGATAATGTCTTGGAGCAAAAACTTTCTTAATGGGAGTTAGGCTACCTTTGGTACTGAATGCAGGCTACTTAGGATTACCTTTTATTCTTCCATCACCGTTCAGCCAAAATGCACAAAGGGAAATGATTCTGTTGCTATTATAGTGCTAAAATCTCTCAGTTACGTGCAAGAGCTTTTACTCCAACGTTAGCTCCAGATTTCCTTTTGAGTGATTAAGAGATAAAAAATGGAGTAATGACTTTATGAGTAGACCCTTAAAATTTAAAAACATAAATCCATGTAGATCAAAGCATATCATTCAGCTTAATTCAATGCACCTGAACTCGAGTTATACTTATCCTCATACAGGCTTGTATGCTGCAACTAATCCTAAATACTGCTGCACGCTGGTCTCTGTTCTCAAGTATGAAACTCGCTTGTGGCAAATCTGTTAAATCCTCTGGTTTCAAGTTTTGCTGATGAATAGATCGTGAACCAGCTTTCTAAGAATTTTTCTCCCAGAAAATAACTACCTTTCTTGAGATATCTGAATGACCTTGAGTCATTTTTGTAGGAAATTGCTATGTTAGGGTCATAAATTTCTGTATAATAAAATAAGCCAGTGATTTTATAGTCTGTCAATATAGGCATCGTAGTTCTTTGTCCCATTTTCTGAGAAAGAAAAGGCACTTTATGAGCTTACTCTGTAGATAACTGCAGCATTATTCCCGTGAGACGGAGATAATTTCAAATAGCAACAGGTACGTTGGTGACATTAGCCAGGATCTGGATCTCCAGGATCTGGAGCCCATTCTCTTGTCCTCATAATTCCTACCTGGCATGAAATAGCCTGGTAGGAATTTTCCACAGCAGCAATAGCAGTGAGGAACACTTTGTAGATAGTTTCCCCCAAGGATTCATCCCTTAAGAAGACTCCAGAGGGGGAAAGGGAGGCCCTAATCAGCATCACACGGACCTGGCGTGCTCATGCTAACTAGGACTGATGCCCTGTCTTGGGAAGGCTGCGAGCATGTGTCATTCCTAGCGCAGGTACAATAGCTGGGAAATCAACATGGATGGAAAATTGTGTGTCTCGAATAATAATGTATTAGTGATTCATTATATTCCTCACAGAGAAATGACCGTAGGTAACAATTGTTGTGATAATTTTCTGTGGAAGGCCAGAGAGATGATATAATTTTAGCCACTCTTTTATACACCAATTCCTGCAGTGATTACTGACAGCTGAACTGCCAGTATCTTGGTTCCTTACAACCTGAAACAGTCCCCATTTGGGGAATTCTTCAAAAGAAAAGCAAGATGTTTGAAAATAACAGAATGCTTTTTTTAAAAAATTAATTTAAAAGATTAATTCCATTGCAATAATACTGAGTATTTTAATGCTGTCAGTATTAAATAACAATATTAGTGTTTTAGGGGGTTTAGCTTTATTAACTGTGTCATTTTTAGGTAGATTTCTTGCATGCCTATTCCAGTCTCTTTACTACAATAATTCTAATAAAAATGGATCTGATTCAGTGTTTATTCAGACAAAGTTCCTATTTACTTAGAGATATTGGGTTTTTATTCTGTGTTGTCAGACAAATACCTGTGTACTTCCTCAGACAAAGGCTGCATTAACATGTCCCTGGTGTGGCTTCAGCTCACAAAAGGATGAAAACTCTCCCTGTCAAGTTTCTAAAACCATGCTGTGAAATGAAGTTAAAGTCACTCCCTGTTGGGCCTTGATCTTCCTTTTGAATGCCTCCGCTTTTCTTAGGGCTGGCAAAAGTCAAAGTCCTTTCACAACTTGAAAAGGATCCCAAACTCTTTCAGGGTTGGGAGGGTAGAGGGGTCTGTGCTGGCTGGGGTGCTCCAAACCAGCGCATTCCCTTCAAGTTGGTCTCAAAGGAGTAAACAGATATTGGCCAAAGGCAGCTCTTTACTGAGGATACAGACTCCTTAAGAATCACACTGTGGCCATGCCCCAAAAATGCCTTGTTTGCTACAACAGCCCTGAGAGCCTCCAAAGGGGACTGACTGTCGTTTGGTCATTGCCGGATGTCTTCTCGTTCCTGCATTAAGCCTGAGCAGTGACACTAAACCCAAACGGTTGCCTGGGACTCTACAGGCTTAGCGTCATCTTAAAACCATGCTGCTTGTTTTGGAAGGCGTTTGTCTACCGCCCTCTCCCAAAGACAAATTTATCCCCCGAGCTAATGAGCCCAAGCTCTGTGACAGCTCTTTGCTCTGCAGGCTGGAAAGCCGACAGGTTAAGTGCAGTGAATATAGTGGTTGGTGCTGCGGCTGCACCGTAGCCACAATTCTTGCATGCTGGAAGGAGGGAGTTGCTCGTTTGCAGGTAATTTTGCATGGAGGAAAAGCTCTCGTGTGGAGGTTGCCCTGGTTTGCTTGGAGGTCCAGGTGGAGAGCACGCTGAGGGGGTGGTGGCCCCGGCTTGTAGCAGGGCTGCTGCTCTTGAAGGCAGAGCAGCAGTTCCCAGGGCCCACTCCTGATTCAACAGTGTCCCTTGTGCATCCTTTAGTATTTCCACTTAATGCTGTTGCTTCACACAGAGCTGTGGAACCACTCAGTAGACATGAATAAAGGTAAGAACACTTAATCCCCCCTGCAAAACTGGAGCTCCTCCACTGCTGTCAGGGTTCAGGAACAAGGTTTTGTCTGCAATCAAACAGATTTTTATCAGTTTGAAATGACTGCATTGCACAGATTGCATTAAGAGTTCAGTGTTGCATCCATCCTGAAAAGTTATTTGAGAGATACTAAAGTATGCTACAGTACAATAGAAAATAATGCAATCAATTCAAGATATCTCAATGATTGATTCAGACTTATCCTTACACTCAAGCTAGCAATTTTCTTTCTTTTTGCATGTTTCGTCCCATTGTCTTTATGGAAAACATACTGTGAGCTTACAATTGAGCAAATAAAACTCACTTTGACAGCCTCTGAGTCAAACCCGAAGGATGCTTATTATATTTCACATGGAAAAAGAACACTCTTAATACATTTTTTTTTCCTCGGGAAGAGCAAAATGATAACTGTGACTCAACTTTAAAAGCAGGAGTGGAGAGAATGGAGCAGTGGGGAAACTAATGAGAGCAAAATCTTTTTTTCATGTCACTAGACAGTAATATTGCAGGTATTGCACTTGCCCCACTGTTAAATAACCCATCTCTCAGAAAGATCTTGAGTATTCAGCCATTGCAGTGATGAAAGGACATCTCTGCCTTTTTTCTTTTTTTGTTTAAAAAAAAGCAAACCATTGGAATAATTGAAGCTTAGAGCTGTTTACTGGTTAAGGCTCCTTTTATGATCTGCAATATTTTTTTTAGTTTTAAGAAATTACATTGATTTCTACTGGGATAATTGTATCTTAGTTGCCTTAAATTGCCTGTCATGGGTAGACATTGCCCCCTAAAACTATCTTAAGTATCTTATGATGGTTTTTAATGTGAATTTTGAAAAGATTGGAAACGGGGATCTGGTAGCCTAGAAGTTCTTCAGAACCCAATAGGCTCCAGCTGGTGCATGGAAATAGAAGCAACTTGCCAGTGGGCTTGACTGTTCTGCCAACAGCAGCAAAGTACCTAATCAGATACCGTTTGCTTGGCCTCTTCAGCAAACCCAGGGAAATCCTTTGCAGCCTTGCACAAGTAGCTTTCAGTTACGGAAGAATTCCCATTTAAGCCACTGGAGCTAATGATTGGAATTAGGCTAATTGCCTCTTACATGGAAGTTTTTCCATGGACCAAGTATCTCTAGGAGCAGGAGAGATTAAGAAGTGATTTTGAACTCCTAATTATCCCAGAGGTTGTGTTGAAATAGCAGATATTGTGACTGTGAGTGCAGTAGTCACGACACTTCATGCCTGGCCCTCTTATATTTGCATGCACTCCTGGGAATGCTGAAATCCAAAATTAGAAGCCTGCACAGACAAAACATATGGCCTGTGTTTTGGCTACAGAGAACTAGATGAAAGGAGTTTGAAATGATTTGGTTCATGTGTTTAAAAGGGGGGAAAAATAGTTCTTCCCCTTCCGTTTGAGTTAAGATGAACACGATGACATTGGCATCCGCCGTGGAGAGAAGATTAGCATGGCTAAATGTTACATGGCTAACGAGACCCTTGCAAATCTGTCATTATGACTGAAGACTTGGCCAGAGAGATTTAATTAGGGGTCACGGGAGAAGTTATGGCCGGACCTCTGATCTAGTGATTGACAATCCTGTGTCTGAAAATGGTTATTTTATGATGGCACAGATTAAAGTTAACATACAGTGCAGTGGTTTTGATATATATTTATCTTTAAAACCTTTAAAAAGATATCTTTGAAATAAGATCAACCTGCCTCACGGAGGTTTGATCATTCAGCAGGGGGCAAACTGGGTGGCAGGAGTGTGCACACCAGTATCTGGTATGCTGGACCCGTCCAGGTTTGTATCGGGCTCATGGCCCTGCCTTGGGGGGCACGTCCCCGTCACGAGGAGCCTTTAAAAGGGGAGACGTCATCTCCAGGCTGTGCAGAGCCGCTCTTCAGCCCATGCCTCTGAGCAACACCCCTTAAAGGAGCTCCCGAGCGCGTGAACTCCACTGCAGACCTTGGTCTGGACCGCTCCTGTGTTACCCTGTGCGTGTCTCCCGTTCCCTTGTGTCCTTCCTGGTGCTGCAGTAAGGTGTAAATGCTTACCGAGTTACCATGTAAATAACTAATACAGAAAGCGTTTTGTGTCCTGGAACACTCCTGAATGTCTTGTTTGAAATGACTCCAGATATGCTCAAGGAATTCTTATTCTTTTTAATTAAGAATTAATTCAAAATGTTTTGATTGTAGTAAGTTGTAGAATTGAATTATTACCGACCTTTTGTTATTGAGTTAGTATTGACCTGTGTATGGGAAGACTCATGGTCCTAGAGTTCTGTTTCTCAACACCAGACTCCTATTTTTGTGGCTGTTTTTGTGTGTTTTTAACGCTGGCAGCACTCTGCCTCTTGTTTTCTTGATAGCAGCTCCAGACGTGCTCCTCGCACCGTGTGTATTTGTAAGATGCCTTACGGACGACGGTGCCGTGAGACAGGGCAACCTCTTTTATGGTCCTTCTCCTAACGCAGCTTTGCTTTCCCCAGCTACAGAGTCCCCAAACAAATATTTTTCCCTTCGGCATTAGCAGACAGAAATCTCTTTTGATGGACCAAACAAAAATCTCTTTTGTTTTTATCAGAGGGCAGTTATTCCGGGGCGGGCTCTGTGTCTTTGCATTAGCACACACTCAGAAAAAAAGCTTTGGGCTCCTTCCAGTGCAGAACGAGGGTGCTCTGGAATCTCAGAAACGTGAGCGAGGAGACAGCCCCTTTCCGAAGGGACATTCCTGGCCAAAGGAGCACGTGGACCGGCCCAAAGTCTCTGAGGAAACGGCTCAGGGTTGGAGACGACACCAGGGGAGGAGGGATGTGGGAGGGGGGTCCTGCCCCAGCCCCTGCTTGCCCGAGGGGCTCCGCTTCAAAGGCATCCCCTGCAGAGAGCCCCAAGGGAGCGGGGCGAGACCCCAGCAAGAGGTTAGAGAGAAGGGGAGGGGGAGGTTAATGACAGCTCCGAGTCCACCGAGCATGTGATTTTATTTGTGAAGAACAGCTCATATAACGATGAACTCTTAATATAAAACCTGTCTTGGGGCACTTCAGTTGTAGGTGGTCAGAGGGTAACAAAATTGCATGTGTTTTCCCAAAAATAAAACCCCGACTGAGTAACTAGGGCTGCCTAAATGATGCTGATTGTGGAAATTCTTTCAGAACTTGTTTCTTCTGAGCAGAGTGACAACTTTGCCCTGAAAATTATTTGCAGATTAAAAAAAAAAAAGAATCTGTTAATGTCTCTGGAAATCTCGAAAAAAAAATGTTTGAATGTTTCTATCTTAGTGCCATTAGCACTGCACGTGGAGTCAGCTGATGGGGAGAGCTCATCAAGAGTTCCTCACTGAGGGTGTACTTATCTGAGCCCATAATTGAATTAGTTTGACAAATGCATGCAAGATTTTTTTTTTTTCCTTAACTATTCCTGGTGCTTTGGCTTTCGTTGTGTTTTATAGGGTGTCTGGCTTGGTTTCTGGCTGTATTTTAATGAGTGCAAGTGGGAGCTATATGATACATAAAACAGGCAAGAAATATGAGCACCCGGGAGGGTCCTGTCTGAGGTCCTACCTGAAGCAAACTTAGCTGTGTGGTTTAGTAGTGGGGGTGAGTGATTTAGAGAAAATTTAAAAGTCAACCAACACAGCGAATGGGGTCAGTAAAATTGAGAGAATGAAGGAAGAGTTTGTGGCAAAGGTGTATGCTTTTGTTTCTCTTGTGATGTGCATAATGACTAACTAATGGAATATATACTGAGAAAGCCCCCAAGACTTCCAGGATGCAGATGGGAGCAAACAAAGAAAAAGCTACTGCTGAAATGTTGGGGGTCTCTTTCACTTAGGAAGTACTTGGAAGTGAAGGCATTGCCTATCAGAATTACTAGACAGGAAGATTTTGCAATGAGTCATAGTTTAAAAGTATCAGAAGTGCTCTAGTTCTTTAATTTTATTATTGCAAGTGGAGAAAGGGAGGGTAAAAGCGAGTGAAGCTGTAAAAGAGCAGGGCTTGTTCAGCTGGGGAATGGAGTGACTGAAGCAGGAGAGGAGGAGAAAACTGCTAATCATTCCTCCAGTGGTTCTACATATGTTATTTTTTGGAACATACAAGTCAAATTTTCTAATGCAAGCAATATCCAATGCAAATGCTGCATCCAGATGGCTCCAATAACCATGCACAGCCCCAGATCACTGCGCACTGCAAGAGCTGCAGCAGTGTGTGGAAGGCTACTCGGGCAAGCTCACATTCAGCTTCAGTTTTGCCCCTGTAGGAATGTTGTACAAAAGCAAGCAGAGAAGACAGATGAAGTCCTTTGAAGCATCCAATTCTGGCTCTTGATTTTTTTTATTGTAGAATCTAAAAAAGTCTACTAGAAAAATAAGATTGGAAACACATGTGCTTTTGGAGAAAGAGTAAAGCTTGCTAGTCCAATTGTAACCACGCAGCAGCGTAAAGTAGGAAGCCAGTACAATTATTTTATAGGTTGCCAAATACCTTATTCATCGTTCTTCTGTTACCGCTCACCGGGTGGCTGGTAGTACAAAGGCTGGTGAGAGTTGCTATGGTTATGTTTGCTCCCTCATTATTTTAAAAGAGAAGCCTTGTGTGCAGCTCAACTGATAAGAGCTTTTGCTGAACTTGCCGTCACCCGATGGTTTGCATATTCCCTGGGACTTTATCTTAGGAGAGGTTGGGTGCTCGCAGCCCGGTTTGGTGGTTGGTCGCGGGCAGGTGCAGTGATTCAGCAGGAGCCCAGTCTGGTCTGTGCTGGTGCTTGTTAAGAATCAAAACGGGGCTACAGAGCCTGGTCCGCAGCCCTCCCAAATAAGCGGGAGTGGATGAGGTCTTTCAGTACTTCTCACTTGTTTAGGTAGGTTCTTGTCACTAACAGGCACTGTGGAACAACCTGTATATTGACTGAGAGTGATTTTGTTGACCTGCATGTATTGCAGTGGAGAGAGACAAAGGAATATCAACACCAGTATCCAGAAAAAGGAGAATTCAGGGCCCTTTAAGTGTATGTGGAAGCTCTTGTGGGTACATGTATGAATATACGTGTATATGTAGTCCATTTTAAAGATCACTGTGATCACTCAGGTTTCATTAAAATGTCCTGGGGTGTGCAGTAGCGTTCTAGGAGTGCCCTTCTATACAAGCCACAATCTAAACCACAACTTGTACATGGGTTATTTATTGCTAAGGATCTGGGAACAGTTAAGTGACTTTGCTGCAAGTCTGTCTGTTACTGTGCATGTTTTTATTCATCTTTCTTTATATCAGCCTTCTGTCCTGATGGAGGAATGACAGTTTGCTTTGAAAAGCTAAAACGAAGGGAAAGGCTTCAGGCTAAGTGAGTTGCTTTCTATTAATTTAGCACAATTCATTAGCCGGGAGGAAGGGAAAGAAGAAAAAAGCAGATGTTGATATTTGGAAACCCGGGTGTCACTAAATGGGCTAGTATAAGGAAAAATTGCTAGGAGTAGGAGTGCACTTTTATTCCCTTTAAGCAGCACTTAGTGCCATCAGGAGTGGGAAAACTCCTTGTTGTATGCAGACTTCTCTACGTTTTCTGGAGCTCTGTTCTCCCTAATTTGCAAGATTTTTGTGCTCGTCTCCATCTTAATATATTCGCTGCAAGTACTAGTCACATGCAGCTCCAAGGAGAGCAGCTTTATCAAAGCATGACTCAGGTCTACTTTGAGACCAGCCTTTACATTTTAGATCCACCTGCTTATTGGTGTTATGGCAACAATGAGTTTGGCTGGGTCTGTATTCGCAAATTCCTGAGGGGATCTCCTCTTAAATAAAGCAATCCAAAACAATTTTTGGAATTAATTTGTCAAGCCAGTTTTTATTAGTTAAAATTTTCTTTCGTAAAGCTATGGATGTTCTTTGTCAAAGCAAATGCAAGCCTGCTCCAATGGGACTAATTTTCCCTAAATTCAGTTGTCGAAAATGGTCATTTGTGCCTCTGAGCTCTCTGTCAAGGCTCCATTTGTCGTCAGTGAAGGAGGCATTTTTCTCATGCAGGCGACTGTGTCTGGAGGGGATCATTTCAAAAGACCAGCAGGCTCCAGCGGTGGCGATGCCTGTTGGTGTTGACTGCCTGGACTCTCAGCTTGGATGAAGATGTTTTGCACATGGGAGTCCAGGGCTGAGGACTCCTTTCCGTGTCGGCAAGCCAGGTGGGCCCCTCTCTCTTCCCATTGACGTCTCTCGTTTGAGTGACACCCTCATACAGCAGGCTGGGGGCACGTTGAGGTAGGCCCATGAGGGCTAGCTCCATATCCACGTATATCCATATCCACATATCCATCCTCCAAGTACGGGGCTAGCTCCATATCCACGACTCTGCTAGGGAATGAACCCTGTAGCTGGGGTTCCAGCTAAATATGGTCAGTATATTTGTAGTTTTTGTGTCCATTCCTTGCAGGGTACTCTAAGTTACAAACCAGTATTTTGTGCAACCTACTGGTGCCTGTTCATTTGCTGAATTTCAGTCCCAAGCGTCAGGCTCCTGTTGGAATTTGGTTGTCTTCAGTCAACCAGCTCCTGCTCTAGGAGGATCTGTTTCCTCTAGCCAGCGATGTTCCTGTGCGAGAGGACTCAGGGATGAGGCCACGTCAGGACCACTGTCAAAGCAAAGGCCACACATCCACTAAAGGCATTAGCAGCGTCCGATGTTGCTGAAAGTAGTTGAGCCAAAGCTGAGAGCTGAAAATTGGAGAGTTTGCTGATGTCGTAAGGAATTCTTCCTGCCATGTTACAAGAAGCCAAACCTAGCTGAGCAGTGCCCCGCTCTAACGAGTTTGACTCACAGAGATTTCCACATGTGCATGTGCTTGTCATGCGCTTGTGGATCTTAGCATGGAGTTAAGCAGGCACGTTCCCAGAAACAGGCTTTGATGGAAGAAGGAGGATAGTGGTAAGGCTTTAGTGCTGAACCTCTGCAGAGCCGGTAGCGCCCCTGTTATCCCACAAGGATGCGGGGACGCGGTGTTCATGGACACCGTCCTGGACGCGGACGAGCCCCACACTCTGGTGAAAGCCCCACCGCTGGGCGTCGGGCCTGCAATGATTTCAGCCATTTACCTTGGAGAGTAGTGGAGATGTGCAGCCTGATCACGAGCCCCTGGAAGTACCAGAGAGAAGCCACTACAGAGTTCCAGTGTATTTATAACTTACTGTTGAGGCTGCAGCTTCGTGATGGGCGGATAAGGTATTGCTTAAGATGAAGCCTTTTGTGATAAATAACCAGAGCTGGATATACCTTCGAGAGTTTATAATGGGTAGAACTCAAAAATAGCACTCATCAGCTTGTTGCAGTCCACTTGGTGTCTTTAGAGGAGGTGTTTTAATCAATCACTTCAATAAACAGCACAGTAGTAACAAGTGGTAGAATAACTCAGACCTGAGCGGTGGCCACAGCAAGTGACAGGGTGCTTTCTGCTCTGACGTGTTGGTGAGTAATCTGTGGTTGCATAATGGGGTGCAGTGCAAACCGGGTCATGCTGGCAGATTTAAGAGCTCACATCATGGAGCAATACACGTTTCACAGCTGGTCGAGGAAGGGGAGCTGGGGAGGAGGATGTCTGGTGGCTGTGAATCCCTAAGGGCACATGTGAAACAGCAGGAGTCATGTAAAAATAGTGGAAGGAGATTGCCCAGTCCTATAAAGCTCTACTCAGAGCCCAGCCTTTCCCTCTTGGTTCTCTTTTAATGATGAAATAGCCTTGGAACATGACTTTTCCCGTTTCTGAAGGATAAAGTGTCACTCAGGTGAGTGCTGTGATTAGGACACTGAAATGTTGCCCTGTAAGAGGTGGCTGCTGCTGGCTGTTTGGGCAGAGGGCTCCAGCCTCACCGGAGAGGATCTGCATCCCGCCGCTGCAGACGGTTCAGCCGCCGGGAGGAGGTGGGAGGGCTCGGAAGCACCCACCGAGTAATGGCAGGAGCGGCCGGGAGGTGCAGAGGGACAGGAGGAGCCTCGGCCTTCTCCGCCTCCGACACGGAACGGTGCATGGGACGGCCCCAAGGAGCAACGGTGGAAGTGAAACGTTGGAGACCTCTTCAAAAACGCTGTAGTGCAAAGACTGGGCATCGCCTTGTGTGGCCCAAGGCCAAGTCACAGTGAGGGCTACGCAGTTCTTTGTAATAATAATTTTACCCCACTTCCCCCCCAGCAAGAAATGCATCATTCTTGTTAGGTGCAATTTGCCCTGTTGAAAGGGGCTCTAAGCATCGAAAACTTCCACCAGGGAAGAGTTTGGAGCAGGAGTCGGTAGCTCTGAACACTGCTTGGCGGGGGGCTGCTCTGTGTTTATCAGTTGTTCCTGCAATAGGAAGCTTTACTTCGAGCCGGTCGGGGGAGGATTTTCGGAAGCTCAGCCTATGTCGTGGTTGCTCATTTACTTGTGCTTTTGCCTCTAGCCAGATGTGTGCATTTTTGAGAGGAGACTGAGCTCTGTTTCCCCCTGTGTTTGTAGGGGAGAAATAGCACTGAGTGACAGAATTCTGAGGCATTTGTTTATATTTCATGCAAAGTACAAAAATCATATATTTAAATGTACGCAGAATGCAATGTGCAAATCCTAATCAGGAATGTAAATTCCAGATAAATATTCAAGTCAAATGGCCCCTGAATTTGAAATGGTTTCCCTATTTATGAGGATATAATATTGCATGTAAAGTAGTAAAGCTCAAGAGAACGATTTTTGTTTCAATAAGCAGAAGAAAACTGTTAACAGCTATGCAAATACAAGATAATATATAGGCAAAGTGACAGTTTTGTGTATGTTTTTCTATACATTGTATATACTATATTGCTCTGGGAACAGTGACTGTGAATGTAGGAGGGTGGGCACATCTCTGTTGCTATGTCTGCTTTTATAAATGGGCATATTTTCCCAACAACGTGGAAAATTGTTCAACTGACAGTGTTAATGAAAGCTGCATTTAAGAAACGCAATGCAGTGATATATTTTGAAAATTCTCTTAAAGATGAGCTGAACTGTGTTTTATTAAGTGTGACCTCTGGGTGACTGCAATGTGAGTTAATATATCATGTGTTTTGAGACAGCTCTCAGATATTTCTATATGAAAGAATAAATTACTACTTGCAAGAAATATACAGGCACTTCAATAAACTTACACTGAACAGGCTCTCATTCTTTCAATACTCTAGTGATATCAGCAGAGTTATTAACAGAAAGATGCTCCTAACACCTGTGTCAAAATTGGACTCCTTCTGTGCCTCTTAAGTGCAGTAAGGGGTTTGGTTTTTCTCCACGTTCAGCTGGGAGCGGCTGCAGCGAAGGGCTGCGCTTGCACGGGGGCTCTGTGTCTGGTGATTTATTGTGAAGCTCTGCTTAAACGAATCGGTGAAATGTAAAATTCTTAGAGCATGTTCAGTCCCATGGAGCGAGGGAGACGATGGCTCTGTCCTCGCTGCATGACTGTATTATCTTCTGATAATTAGCTTTTTGGCTAGGTGATAAAATAGTTTTTTTCCGCACTGTGCGTGCCCTGGCTTGGTGAACGGGCAGTGTAACAGCAGTGCAGACCATAAAGAGCAGCGGAGAAACCCGTGGAAGGCCAAGGCCTGGTCAGGACCGCTTGGGTAGGGGCTCGCCCCGGATGCCCTGCGTGACCAGCGGGACGATGCTGCCGATCCCAAGTCGAGTGAAATTGGGATGTCTTTTCCTTCCGTCCTCCAGGTTAAGCCCGAACCCAGGCTATGTTGATGCGTTGGAACCCCACGTGACGCCAGGATGTGTGTTGGTTTCTGTGCCTTCCTTGGCTTGTTCAAGGCGTTCTGAAGCAGTGTGTCGATGGCAGAACGCTTCCCCGGAGCATCCAGCCTCTTTTATGGAATGTGGTCTCTGCAGATGTCCAGCGTTTCGTTCATGGGAGTTAAGCATTATTTGACAGGGAATAATATTTCCTAGCATGGTTTTCCTAGGAAAAGTGTGGGAAGGGATGCAGCAGCCTTGCTGGTTTGCAGCTATGCCCTGGGGCTTTGGTGCGGCTCCCCTGTAAACCTGGGCTCAAGGGCCTGTAGGTCGCGGTGGTTCTTCAAGAGCGGAGAAAACAGGCTTGAAATTGTCCAGACTAGCAGAGTTATTTAAGAGCTGTTACAGTGCCTGACTAGCAAAAGCTCTACCACAAGGTTATAGAATAGGTTTTTTTTTTCTTCTCCGTGTTTGCAAACAGAATAATTGCACTGAAGCAGCTTAGTAAGAGTATTTTTAATGGCTGAGGAATGTTGTGCCGTGTGGATGAGAGCCGGGAAGTTGCACAGCATTGCTTGAAAGGAAGTCTAATTTGTAGCAGCACTAGAGATAATTGATTTAAATAAGTCCTCGCTCCTCCTTCCTCCCCTTTCCCCCCACCCTGGACTGAGTGGGTAGCTTTTTATAAATGCTATGTAATCTACTGGAAAGATTGTAAAGGGGAATAATATTTCTGATGGTTAAATGCACTTTAATAATCACTTGCGGTAAATTATTTTAGAGGAACTAAGTTCTCTTACAAACTTCAGCATCTGTTTTAATCTTGGAAAGTGGCTAAGCTGCCTCTGACTGCCCATGCATCTTCCTTGCCATTTTCCCTCCCAGTCTGAACTCTTTTCCTGTATAATTTGTCAGTGAATATGAGGTTTATTCTCCCCTAAGAAGCTGTAGGAATTGGCAGAGTTTTTTGGTGATACTTACCGGTAAAACCAAACCCCTTGGTGTAAGAATGCAGTAATTCTGGCCCTACTATCTGTTCTCCCCTATAATTTTCTAAGAATGTCTTGCCCAGGATCTGGATTCTGCTTCTTGCCTGGATTATTTCATTATAATCCAGGGAGTTTACTAGCACAAACAAATTTAACGGAATTTTGTTGGTTTCACAGTGTGAATCCTCTAAATCCCCAAGCTCTTCAGTATCCTGGTCTAAATACTGCTCATGGTACTAAGCATCAGTAGGACACACGCAGCACTTGAGTGCCAAGTCTCAACGAGGAGATACATCATCCTCTGCCTGCTCATGTTTTGGGTTGTCTAAACCATTAAATCGCCCTTCCTCCCCTCGAAGCTAAAGCTTCCCGTGGTGGTTTGAATTAAATAGTTTCTGAACACGTTCTCGGAAGAACTGGG
The DNA here is from genome assembly GCA_003342815.1 of Eudromia elegans. Lineage (NCBI taxonomy): Eukaryota > Metazoa > Chordata > Aves > Tinamiformes > Tinamidae > Eudromia > Eudromia elegans. The sequence goes on along the minus strand of PTEX01000024.1, from coordinate 536,380 downwards.
TGTTGTCGGGGGGGAACGCAGTGTGAGCCCAACTGAAACACACGCGGGCAAGGATCGGCGGTTGCAGCAAGAGGGGAGCTGCACCCTGGGGTGCCGTCCAGAGCACCCCGTGGGCAGGGTGGAGGCGAGGTGCCCCAGCAGTGGGTCCCTTAGCCATGCTCTATGTGCCCTGTTTTTAAGGGGGAGAAAAAAATGTCCTCCTTTGCTAAAAGAAAATGGGCGTTCCAAAGTAATGGGCCACTCCTGCTGAAATCAGTGGGAAAGCTTCAGCAGAGTGGAGTTTCAACCGGGTAGGGTGCTGGAAAGGTGAAGAGGTGTCAGAGAGACAACACGGCTCCCTAAGGAAAGGCCTTTTCACTTCAACAACTTGCCAGTGTTGCTAGGGAAGAGGTTTTGAGTATCTTTTTCTTGAGATAAGGTGATGAGAATGGCCTTGGAGGGAGAGGAGGATGTAAATGGAAGGTGGCAGAGAAGGAGGTGCAAAACTGTGCACATAGGGGCTGTAAATCCAGTCCTGGGAAGTCAGAATCAGTCTATAAATCCCCTATAAGTCTATAAATCAGTCTATAAATAAATATGAAACTGGGAAGTAAGATGGTGTCTGTGTAATTCTTACGGCCTTGGTTACGCGTTGTGTTATGTGCTGTTTTAAAACAGAGCTTTAGTATTGCTATTCGTGGTTCACATGACTTCTGTGTTTGAGGTGGTGCCAGACTTCCTTCTGACAAAAATGCTCAACAGAGGAAACTTATTCCAAAAGGCTTTGGTATGTATACAAAAAGGAAAGCCTAAAGAAAGGGTACTACAACACTTCATGAAAATGAAGGCAAGACAAGGGCATTGATATCTTTTGAGGGACTCATGATAAAGGGGGTTCCTAAATTTCGTGCCTGTAGCAAAGACTGTGGAATCTTATTTGTCCGTTTGTCATGTTTCTTGTTTTCCCCTTCAACCTCATGCAGGTAAAGCGCCCTACTTGCCTCGTTTAGATCCTTACCTTCTAAATTTGCCTTAAAACATAATGAGATTTTAAATAAAGCAATAAATGTTTATTGCCTTTATTTCTCTTCTAGTTTTTGAGCCCTTAGGTACAACAAGATATTGAGACATGCTTATTAGAAAAGCTAGGAAACAATCTCACTTAAGTTAAGTGAGATACAAGTTAAGTTTGTAGCGGGTAAAGTCAGTGGAAGGGTCTACTTCTAGCCCGTTTTTCCAGTGGAATCAGGAATCCTTGTCCGCTATGAAGAGCTCCTTTCCAAGCTTGCTGAGCCCTTTTGGACAGAAAAAGAGACATTTCCCCCTCAGGTCAGGGCAAGTTGCCCGCTTGACTCATTCCTTGACCATTTGGCTCCTTCCATTCTGCTTGTGGGAATCTGCAGCCCAGCTGGTGACCTAGTAAAACCAGTCGTGTTGGGGTGCACTGGCCAGCCAGAACATCAAGAGGAAAAGGCCTCATGTTGTCCGAGTCCAGAAGGACATCTCTGTGAAGCTTTAAGCCGTGTTTTAAAAGATGAAGCTGCCAAACGTGCTAATTTATGAAAGGCGAGGGGTTTGGGGTCCTTGGCGCGTGGCGCGCGCGCTCGGCAGTGCTCCCACTGCAAGGCCAAGGAGCGGCGCCAGGCGGCCGGGGACACGCCGCTTACCGGGGGCACCGGTGGCCCTCGGGCAGCGCCAGGGCTCGTTCACTTATCCCCTCGAAAACCTAACCCTCTCTAAGTGCGCTGCCTCCTCAAGGAGCAGGCTTTGGGCCTCGTAAATATTTACGGCTGCCAACATATTTTTAAGACTGTCCCTTGGTCTTTACTGTATAAAGATAATGTGTTTATTCGGCTGGGGGAGAGGGGGTGAGGAGCTGACTGCCCTCTTATTTCTCCCGAGACTTGAGCAGAGTTTGTTTGTAAGGCATCCCTAGTGTTCCCTGCTAGCAGGAGAACCAGTGCATCTTAAAAGCTGTGTCTGGATGTGCAGCTGAACCTGGTGGAGCTACACCGCCCTCCCCAAGCCTCCAAAGGAGTCCTTCGGCCTGCTGGTGCACACTATGTAACACACCTATTAAACGTGGATTATCTTTGGAAGGAGAGGCAGAGATGAATGTTTCCAGCTCAAATGATGGATGAGATGTGTGTGATGAGGTGCAGTGTCACAAGGGTCTAGGAAATAAGACCAGAGAAAGTGGAGATATTAAAATGAGATTAATCGGGCCACGTGTTTAACTGCGATTGTTTTATGAGGGAAGAGAGGGAGAAAAGAAATGCTTGCCTTGCACATGTTAAATAGGCATGTAATGACTTATTGGAATGGTCTGTCTGAAAATCCTGCTGTTATTTATTTCACTGTGAGGTTGCCTGCAACCTTGACCAAAGTCCTGCTGAGGAGAGATGAGAACCTGTGGGAAGCTTCTGCGGAGCATTTTCGAGACTGCTTGGAGGTGGTTGAGAGAAATAGGCCTTCTTGGCAAAGGTGACCGCACAGAGGTAAAGCAGTTGCCAGATGAAACACGTGGAAGAAGGTTCTTCCTGGTCAGGTTTGTAATGACTCGTTGCCTTTCGGTTTGCGTTCCTTTATAGCGTGTGTATGTCCAGGCAGGTTCCAAGGCTCACGTGGGCGTTTTGCTGAACAGATTTTTGTCCTTGTGGGTCGTGTGGGTGATAGGGAGGTGCCACCTCTGTGGCTGCAGGAGCTGGAACCTCTCGGGGGGCTCTGCTCAGCAGCCCCGTCGCTCTGTGGTTGCAGCAGTTGCCTCCAGCCCTTCACATCAGGGTGACAGCACAAACTTGTAGGAACTGCTCCTTGTACTGACGTTCAGGTTAACGTCCTCTGAAGGTCTGTGCTGCCTTTCCCTCACCACTGCAGAAGACGCTGTCCTGAGTGTGATGTGTACAGCTCCTATGAGGAGCAGGGGTTTCGTAAGGAAGAGTAACAGGGAGGTAAACCACTGGGTTATCTGCAACTGTTCTTACCGGTGAGTGATCTTTCCAGTAGGCCTGTTTTGAGGAGTAAAGACTTTGTCTAAACTGGTTGAAAACTCGACTAATATAGTACATATCTCTAGTGTAGATAAACATTCAGCTGCCTCAGTCCTTGGATAAATAGATAGGGGTTGTGTGTGGGTGCTGTTGGAAGGAGGTCACCCTGGGCAGAGCTTCTTGTCCCCACCCTTCTAGAAGGCACTTGCTACAAGAGCTGCTCACATGAATGTACTCTAAAATTCCTTTTAAATGAGTTGCTTGAAACAATTGCAACTGCTGGTCTGATTTAGCTCATTAGTTACCTAACTGAATTAGGTGAATTGGAGGAGCGTTTGAACAAGTAGTTTCTGCCAGCAGATTAGACCAAGAGTGCCCTGTCTTCTGGAGAATACTGCCTGGCAGATGGATATTGCAGTATGGAAATATGAATTAGCAAGCTGTGGAAGAAGATGCCTATTTCACTCGTGTTGGGGATTTTAAAGTGTATTTTGTTTTATTTTTGACCAAATGGGAGATGTGAATGAACAATTCCTTAAGTCTCTTTGAGCTCTGTTTCCTGTGGTGGACCCAATTCAGAGGTGGTGTGTAATGGCTGGACTGATTCTAAGGAAGTGCAGAAAGGTGACCTTAAAAATGTATTACATTTGACCAAGTCTGTAGTGGACGTCAGGATAACCAGCAAATAAAAACAAAAAGAATTGTTATTTTCTATCATAGTTTTGTTTCTCAGGCAAGACTATCAAGCCAACAAGAGCTCAGGCCAACCCAGTTCATCCTTCTCTATTGAATATGCAGTTTGCTGACTGCAGATTGACTATGTCCGATTGGAGAACAGTCTATGTGCTACAGATGGAGTCAGTGACTGATGACTACTCATTCCTTTCTTGCTAATTGTTCCATGCTCATTTTCTAAATGTATTCCTAGAATCAAAGTAGTTGAGTTCCAGTATATATCATTCAGCTTAGTTCCTTTTCTCATTGTGGGCAGCAGGAACATCGTGAGAGCTGTTGGAGTAGATGGCTCCTGCCAAGCATCTCTCAGGCTCATTGCAGGTGTAAAATGGCACTGAAGTGCATTCCACCTTGGTCATCTTTCAATGGCCATTCAGACCAAGGGACCAAAGGGAGTCAAGGACTCCCTTTCAGAGGCAGGCGAACATTCCAAAGGGCTTTGGAAACACAGGGACTGCCTGCCCTGCTCGACGTCCTTCCCTCGCCTGGGAAGGAAACCCACTTCTAGCCAAAAAACAGTTGGCTTATTCTGTCTGCTCCAGAGGAGGAACCTGGCCTGCCTTTCCACTCCCTAATCCCCCCACCTATACACTCACACAGAGTTTTATTCAAATATACAGTGAAATCAGAAGTAAAAGGGCTCTTGGTGCTGCTGGACCACAACTGAAGGGAAATATCTAAGCAATATCTGGAATTAATCATGTTTTGCTATTGTAAATGCATTTTTTTTTGTGCAACTTTAACGCCAAATCAAGGTTCGAGTATTTCAGGCATTGAGCCTGCTGTGCCGTGTTAGGTAATAGAGACCCAAGCTTGGGGATGCTTCAGAGGCCAGGGTAAGTAAAAGCTGCTGCAATTCTCAAGATAAGCCTCCAAATCTGTTTAGCTTGTTGGCACAGAGCTGAGCGGGGTGGGATGGAGCTGCGGTGGGATGTTTGGAAACTGCCTTGTTCACTAAGCCCATAGTTGTGTTCAGCAGAGGACTGAGACTTATTTTAAGGCTGCGGAAAGCAGTTCAGCTGCACTGAGTGTGGGAGGGAGTTAAGCCCTGGGCTGCAGCAGTGACAAGCAGGACTTGTCCTCCTGCTGAGGAGAGGGTGGTACAGACAGCAGGGGAGGAGCAGGGAAGGAGGGCGGCAGGAAGATGGATGAGGCTAAAGGGGGTGCGTTTAAAAAAACATATTGGAGAAATATTGTCGTAAGTGGTTAGACAAAGTTCATGTTACTTGCATTAGGAAACAAAACAGCCTGGAACAGTTCAGTGATTGATGACTCACTGGGGATGCAGTTGGGGAGGAAAAAAAAAATCACCTTTAAATAAACTGGGCAGCACTGAGGATGCTCCAATGCCTCCAACTATTTCACATACATAAGTGAGCAGTGAAAGCTGTGCAGGGTTCTGGTTTGGGATGCAACTGCTCAGGAAACTTGGTCACTGCTGGCAGTTTGTTCTGTGGCCAGAGCTGACCGGTCCAAATCACCATGTTCGTGTATTCTCTTTCCAGAGCTTCCCATGAAACCAGAAGGGCACTTAGCTTTTCTGTTTGAGAGTAACACATCGGCCATCTGCACTCTCTGCTCCTGCAGATTGAATACAGCTTTTGCCTAATGGTTTCCTCTCTGGAAGAACTTAATAAAATCTGCACTAGATGAAACAGCCACTCGCAGTTGCACAGCTTAGCACATACTGTGCTTATCTCGCAAGCAATAGGGTGTCTTGGTCTGTTGCAGGAGTTGGCTCCATATGCCTGCCATCTATTATTCTTAATACAGAGCTCCTGTTGTCTACAGTGGGATTTCTCCTTACAGGATGCTGGCAGAACAGGCGTAATGCTCGGAAACATCCTTAAAAATCCTTGCATGCCAACTGCAATGTTTGGTATTAAGTGCTCAGCTCTGGGAAGTATAGAGGGCACTGGACCTTCTCCAGCAAAGCACTCAGATGCGGACTTAATTTTAGGCACATCAAGCAGTATAGCTTGGCACAAATCCAGAAAATTAAGTACCTGCCCAAAGAGTGATGAGGTTGAAACTACTGAAGGCCATTGAAGTCGAGAGGAATGTATTAGTCTGCTTAATGGTAAACATATGGATTAGTGCTGGCTTGGCCCGCAGTGGTTGTCGTCTTGAGAACATGTTTTCCTGCTGCTCGCTAACCCGCTCCCCTTCTCCTCCAAGAGCACTGCTCGCTATCATCTGCGCAGAGGTTCAGCACAGCTGTTGCTGTGAGAGCTGCAAGGACAGGCTTAATTGCAGCCATGGCACCTTTCTAATCAGCTGTTGTAAACTGTTGTATTTTTCTCTATTTTAGCACTTGATTCCAACCTTATTAAGGGAAAGATGTCTACACCACATATCTTGGCATACTTAATCTGAACGTATTCTCATGCGCAGAGAATAAGGATGGGGACCAAGAAATCAGAGTTCTGTTGTTGCTTTTCCTTCTGTTTTGTTATATGATATTAAGACATTTCAACTCTTTTATGGATCGGTGTTGTGTGGGGCAAAAAGTGGATCGAGAAATATATCTTAGAGTAGTATAGCCCTGATGACATATCTGTCCTTACTGGTAAGCACGAACACCTTTGGTGGAGAGTGATGTCAAGCACAGCTGTTTGATGAGTGAGGATGGAGTGGTGTTACAAAAATTTCCGTATTTGAAGCAGGGTGTTATAAAATATTAATGGAGAAGCACAAAGTCTGCATGTGTTTTGGCCGGAAGGAGGGAGGGAAGGGATTTTACCAGGCGTGTGTGAACTCTGAAGAGTCTGGCTGAGTTGGATTTTGTTAAGAGTAAACACAAGCTGCTCTAGCTGCATCTGCATGCAGTCGGAAGGAAAGCTCTAACACCAGGTAGGGATGTGAAATCGACATGCAGAGCACTCTGAACACGGGCCTTTCCTCCGCAGATAATGCTCCTAAATTAAATTTGGGACCTCAGTCCATTTTCTGGTGGTGGTGGCGATCCGTGCTGCACAGGCAAGTTCTAGCCGTGCTGGATCACACAGAGCGTAAAGGGAAAGGGCAATGTAAGAGGATTACAAATGAAGCAGAAGAGGCAGACCAAAGGATAGAGGCGAAAGAAACCGTCTATGTTTTATAGACGAGGTTAAGATTACGCAGGCTTGTTTGGAAATACACAGAACACTAGCTAGAACTGAACCAAGCCTAAGATACGGTTGTCTTTTAGGATCGTACAGGTTGTGGAGTCAGGTCATGATGTATTTCCAGCTCCCTTCAGAAAGCCGCGCTGAAGCCTTCTGCCACAGGATATCGTTTCTTCTTCATCTGAGGTAGTGGTGATGCTAGAGCTTATTAGAATTAATGGGCAGTTTAACTCGCCCCTCCTGGGGTGTCACCTCCGGGGCACGTGCCCTCTCAGTCCGGTCCTCCCGTGCCCTCCTGTGTGACCCGGGCCTCCCCTCGGGGGTGTTTGTCGGAAAGGCTGGAGGATTCCTGAACCCGTGGTGCCGCCCCGACGAGGAGGTCCCCGGCGCGGTCCCGCTCAGGAACGTGTCCATGCGGTCGCCCTGAGGAACGTTCCCTGAGGTGGGAATCTGGAACTGGCCTGGCGCTTTGGGCTGGCAGTGTCGGCCCTCACAAGGTGGGTTTCCAGGGTACGGCTGCTAATGCAAATAATAACTGCAGGAATTCCCTGGCAAGATGAAACAATGCGGAAGGTGTAGCATATGTCTCAACAGGGATCCGTTTTCCACGGGCTTCGCTTATTAGTCCCACAGTTCATTATGTTCCATATACTCTGTCTCCCTTCATTTATATCAGAAACATCTCAGAAGGAGCCGGTGGATAATGAGATTCCCACAGCGGTTGCACGTTTTTCATGAAGAGTTTATTAGTGCACGCCTCTTCCCGCGTGAGGCTACCATGGGCATTGTAAGCAATCGCGTTTATTTATTTAAAAAGTGAAGGATGGGTCTGGTTAGCTATTCAGAACAGCCAGAGGGCAGTGACCGTCAATGAGCAGGACTGGAAATAAATAAATAACGTCCACTTTATTTAGTGCCCTTTGGACGAGAATAAGTACTGAATAATTACAGCTGCTGTCCGGAGCCCCTTGGAGCTGCGGGTCTCTGCCTTTCTGACCAGGCATGAGAACCCCTCTCTTCTGAACCCAGTTCGTGGCAATTCCCGTTGTTATTTCTATTGTATAGGATGCGACCATACCCTGGCGAGGAGGCAGGATGCCCTGTGCTACTGCAGATTGAGACGCAAATGAAGGATGAGGCTAAACGGAATTCAAGGGGTTATCTAGGTGGTGGTTGTCCTTCCTGAATACCTTGAGATTCCTTATGAAAAAGGAAGAAAAAGCAGCGTACGGCTGAGGATAGAGTCTGTTGAATCGCTTTACTCTCTTCCCTGGTGCTACTAAAAGCAGAAAACTCCAGTGTTGGCCTATGGAGCAGTTAGTGCATTGCTTCCAATTTCCCTGACGAGGGCTTTTTTCTCTCCTCTTCATGCTCTACCAACAGGAATAGATTTGCCCTGCTGGGCAGGGGGAAGGGGCAGTTGGGGCTGGGGGTTTATTCTTGTTTTATGGCTTTTGAATTAGACTCTTCCAGCATGTTGTGTCTGCTCTGAGATGTGCAGTATTGTCTTGGGGCTTGAGAAGAATCTGTCTAGGAAGGGAGGGAAAGGAATTGGTAAAGGCTTCTGTTCTTGTCATTTTAGATGGGGTCCATGTATTGGTGGATGCTGTTATCCTGAACCCAGACAGAAATCTACCAATGCACTTGTTTTTGTGGTAGACTGGAAACCTCCTTTTCTTCCTTCCTCCTTTCCCTTTATTTTCCTGCCCTGTTTGACAAACTTTCCTCAGGCAGCCAAAAGCTCTAATAGGTGAGGACATCCTGGCTGCTGCCTGGAACAGATTTTTGCCTTTGGGGTATATAGCATTAACCTTCCGCTGCCATTCAGCTGAGTTAACACAGAGTCCTGCTTTAATTGGGCCAGATGTTGCAGAGGAGCAACAGAGATTCTGCCTCAACAGCGTGATTTAGGTGGCAGAGCAGTCCCAGCTTCTGCGCTGCCAAGTCCATTAGGAGGATGCTGCTCCTCCGTCATCTCTTGCAGTAGTCTCGGCCAAGCAGAAGAATGACCAGTGCTAGGAAAGATAAATGGTTGTGGGCTTGGAGCTTAGGGTTTTCCTTACAGGAGAAAGGCTGGAGGTTTTCTATACATATGGTTTGTTTATATGCAGTCAGAAGCATGCCCCGGTCCACCAGATTTGGTGGGAAGGGCCTCAGTTTGGCTACTTGCCATACATCCAGTTCAGACTTTTATCCACCAAAAAACTGCTTTTTTTGGGTGTGTGTTTGTTTCATTTTTTCTTTTTACCTTGCCAGGATATGTCAATTTTTCCCGTGTGAAAGGTGGATTTGCAGAACTGCCCCCAGGTAAGTGACAAGGAAGGTGCAGCACATGGCTACCCCCACCAGAACTTCTGGTAGATTTTTACCATGAGATTTCTTCACATCATTTTGCTTATGTTTTTTGTGCTATTTTAATAAGAATTTAAAAAAGGAATGGACTAAGCCCAATTGCAGTGCTGCCTTAGCCTTGGCTGGCTCAGAGGAAAGGGAGTAGAGCTTATCCTGGGGTATCTTCTGAAAGTTTCTACTTTCCTCTTCTTTTTCCTATTGCCAAACTGCTGCTAGGCCATGCTAAAAGCAACTGCATTACCTGTTTTACCTGAAGAGGGTACCCTAAGGTAGGATTCCACCAGAGTCTGACCTACAGGGACAGGAGAAAAAGCAATGTCCCTGCGGAAGCATGGGTTGGAAGTGGCAGCGGGAGACACGTACGCAATGTGCGCCTTGCATGAAATGAGAGGGCCGCATTTTTAGGGTTTTATGGCATATTGCTACATGCTGTCTCTCCAAAGCAATTAGCTGCACGTGGTAATTAGCGGAGGGAACCTGAGAATGGCTTCAGGCCCTCCAACATGCTGCAGCTCTGTGTCAGTGATGGCATCGGCTCGTCATTCCTCCCAGCCTCGGGTTTGCCTCATTGGTGGAAAAGTGTGCGTGAATCAGGGGCGCTTGCTGGTAATTTTACCATGTTATTTTCCCTCGTTTCTCATTCAAAATTTGCAGCACAATGGCAGTGTTTCAGTTGTGCTGAGTTCTTTGCAAGAAAAACAACAATGGTAACATTAACTGGCTGAGCACAAGTACACGTGTGATGATTCATGCCCCTTATCTAGGTTGTGTCACACGTGCTAGTGGATGGTCATTCTTGGTCCCCTGGATTTGCCCCGTACTGGGTTTCATTTGCAGTTGTTCTAGATCTCACAGCTGGCTCCGACACTGTGTGACTGAGGAGGAGGCAGAATAATTCTTGGGCATCACTAGCCAGGTATTTGAGGCTGATAGAGCTCTGTGGACCTGCCATGGGCTAAGACCTCTCTTACAAATGCTGTTCAACTGCTGTGCTCTAGCAGCAAGGATTTCATTTGTGGCTTCAGTGTGTTAGACTCAGCTTTTAGCTGTTGGCTGTCTGAAGTACAGTATGAGAAACAAAACTGCTTAGAAATCTAAATCCTGGAAATGGCCTGCCTGCCTTGAAGAATGGAGAGGATTTCAGGGTGATCAGTACGTATTTGTTGCCTTGAATCACATCCTCACTTTCTGAATCACATCTTCATGACAGTAAAGTAATGCAGAGGCAAGAAAAGTCATAACTGGCCAAATGTGCTGTTATTTTTTAAAAAAATATATAATATATATGTTAAATTTATATAAACTTCAGCTAGTAACAAGCTTCTAAGTAGGGCTTCAACTTGAATTTCTCCTGAGAGATAAATCATTGCTTTAAGTGGAAAATGAGAAAATTGGTCTCCATTCACTTCAAGCTGGTGTTTTGTTGCTGCTCCTCAGCCCAGAGCAAGGTATTTTCCTTCTAAGGTACAAAACTTAATCCTTTTTTTAATGCAGGTTTTAATAAGATTAAGTAAAATATTCATTAGTGAAGACTCTCTAAAATTAAAAACCAGAAGCAATTAATGCTTGGGTCTTCTGAATGGTGCTAATAGTGCTTGGCGTCTCACTTACGGTGCCAGGGCAGTTGCAGCCTGGGTGTAGCTGGAGCTTTCCTACTCATTTATCTTAGTGGGGGTAATTAATGAATGCAAAGCACACGCGTCTTCCATGGCCAAACACCCTTTGTCTCTAAAAACTCTGTCTATTTTGAGTAGTCCTTTTTGATGCCCTGAATGTTCTTCCTGATAGACTCTGATATTGTCAGAAAAATAACGTTTTCAGTTCTATTTTTGGGGAGTAAATCCAGCCTTATGCATTCTGATCCTTAATTCAGTATGGAATTAGGACATCCAGGAGTGCTTGCTTAGCACTGTAAATGTTTGGCTGCAAAGACCCTTTGTGCCTCTGTTGTTACTGGCTACTGATGTACTGAATTTGCACTTGTGTGGTGCAAACTCAAGTTTACTTTAGAAAGTTCCACAAAAATGTCAGCAATGTCTGTGATTTGCAGCATAAGAATGTGGGAGGAAGTGTATTCTCAGCTGTTCTAAAGATTTGGGCATTTTTTTTGCGCTTACGTAAGTCTGAAGCCCTCTCTTCTAAAGCATCAGGCTCAGCATGAGACTTAATTATGAGAACTCTGTTCGTTGCCCTGTTTGAAACAGTTGGTTTCGAAAGAGCAAAGCTGTGTAAACTTGGAAACTCGTGGGGAGCCTGGCAATATATCTACTTCTTTAGCACTGGGGGGATGAACCAAGCATGGAGAGGCTGTGAACTTCCCCGAAAGTGGTGGTGACGAGCCGAGTCTTCTTCTTTATGGTGTTCACTGACCGTTGTAAGTTATGCAGAATCCCCTTTGGCTCTGTGTGCTTGCAGTAATCTGTTGGTAGAAAATTTAATCTCTTACAGCAAATGATGATGAGATGGCTTGTCCCCAGGCACTGGCTGACTGCTACAGGTTCTGTATCACTTGTCCTGGAGCGTCCTTCAGGATTCCTGGTGGGCAGCTCCTTCAGTCCTTTAAAAGACAATAACTCTGAATTTGCCATGTTTAGTTGAGAAGTTAGACCAACCCATTAATTTTTCTCTCCCAAAGTTTTGCTAAAACACACTCTACACACGCTGGTATTGTTTTCAAGCATTGACCAGAATCAAATCTGTTTGAGACAGCAGAGCTAAGGTTGCACACAGCCTACCCCAATTTCCTTTGCCAAAATATCCCGAAAGGAGCTCCTCCTTTGAAAGGGTTACACAAACTAATTTCACATGGAAACATGAGAAGAAATGCGTGGAAAGCCCTGCGGAGCAAGACTGGCAGCTGGGAGCCAGCTGAGGAGATTCAGGTATCGTTACTGCAAGGGCAGAGCTGGGCCTCCCCTTCCTGTCCTCGCCACTTCCTGCCCCCTGGATCCACAGGAATGAAACTGGGACCTAATGTCTCAACTAGCACCACGAGAACACAGTGAGCAATTGCCCATCTAGGCGAATCTGACCGCAGGGGAAGATGGATGACGCCTGGGAAAGTGGGAAACTCAGCAATTCCAAGCGTAACCCCCTCAGAATGACTAAACAGCAGCAAACCCTAAGGCAAAGCAAAAACATAAGAGAAACAACAAAGATGCTGGGAGGAGAAGCCATGAGAGGCATGGCTGCTGCTTCGGTGAGTCATCACCAGGCGTTAATACTGCAGATGAATTTTCTTTTAATGCACGCTCTACTTGGTGTGGATGGAAGCCAACAGAGAAGGAAAAATCGTGTGCGAGTCTAAAGTCTAAAGCAAGTTTTCAGGGTAATTGGAAGCCTCATAGCAAACCCAGTCCCCCAGGTGTAGCATGCAGCCTAACTAGCTCAAAGGATGAAACTTCTTGAGTACAAAGCCAAGTGTAGCTGCTGTAAAATCTACTGCATTCCCTGCTGCACATTTCAAATATGTCCCGCATAATCCTGCAGACGTATCTCCTCTGTTTGCAATAAGTGCAGTTATCTGCTACCATTAGTGATTATCTCATTAGCATTTTGCAATTATTTGTGCAGGAGTTGTGCTAAAATGGTGAAATGTTCTTTAATTTACATGGAAATTACATCGCTATCTTTGCATACCACCATTCTAACACTGTAACAAATCAGGAGGAAATGCTATAAAGCAAATGACAGTAGTTTTTTATTTTGGAGGCTGTGTTTAGGCCTGCAAAACCAAATATATTAGCCTGTCTTATAGGTGACAATATATTGTCAGAGATGTAACATAAAAAAAAATATTGCATGAGATTCAGTGACTGTTAAAGAGAAATGACTTTTCCTTTTCATGTCATCTTCCCTTTGAATGTAGTTTATTAAATGAAACAGTGGTCTTACTGTTTTACAGTTCAGCTCCAGAGATTTATGAAGTGTGACACTTTTCAAAAAAATATATTTAATATGTTTATTTCAGTGAGATCCTAAAGGGAGAAAATGACTTTATGGCCATTCTTCCTCTAAAAGAATACATTCAGGGCAAAAAATATATCCAAGTTGGACATCTGGAATTTCTGTTTAATTTCCTGCGTCTGAAGACCTTGACGACTTTTCAAGTAGATTCTTAATTGTTTTAGTATGGTTGGCATTGGTATGAGTTTTAGTTTTTCCTCTGTATTTATAGGGGTGAAAGATAAGGCTGGATTTTACTTAAATCTTCAGGAAAAACATCAGGAAAACCTCCTTCTCGTTGAAAGTTTCTGAGTAGCCTTTTACCTCTTCCTTAAACTTGTTTGCTGGGATACTGCTCGTTCAAGTTTCATTCTTCATACACATCTCCAGTGGAACTCAAGTAACTTCCTATGAAAGTGCTCTGAGAAAAAGAGACCAAAAGGTTTGTCTCAGTGTTTGTCAATCCAAATTAAAAACCAAAGAGGAGAGGACCTTACTTAACATCTGGTGTTCTTTTTGCGATTATTTTTGAAGGCATTTTATTTCTCAGAATTTAAAGAAATAGACTAAATCTGTATTTTTTTTCTCCCATATCTATAATATACTTTATTATACTTTAAATTTCTTTTATCAATTACTGAAATTCTTTGCAGCTCATTAGCATGTATAATGTAACTCAGATGTCCTTAGAAAATCCTGGTGCTGCTGTTTTACAGACAGAAAGCAGAAGGTCTGTGTGTGTGTTTCTTAAGAGCAAACGTGGTACGTTCCTGCAGTCGGATTAGCTAAGGAGTGATTGAATTTCAGCTGCAAGTTGAAACATCGTTAGAAAGGCTTCCTAAAAGGCTATTCTTATAGGTAATACAAAATTAATGCCTTTTCTAAAAAGGTCTTTTTTCTCATGTTTCTGTTGACTGTGGACATACACAACACACATTAAAAATTAACTTCTTTCCCAAGCTCAAGATCCCAAGTGTTAGGTATCTAACAACCGTTAATTTCACTGAACTGCCAACAGATCCCTCGGCGTGTTCAAAAAGGAGTTCTCCTTCCTCTTAGAGGTATCTGCGAATTTAAAATATTCCTTCATCTCTTAGAGGTGTCTATGAGCCGAATATATCCCTTTACAGAGCAGAAGCGCTGCAGTCCATGCTACTGTCAGTGAGAATAACATACAACAGGGATCTCGATTCAGCCCTTAATCTGCTCAGGTTGGTTGGCCAAGGTTCAGTGTTTAGAGGTTTAATTTTTTTTTTCTGGGTGCTGCTGATTGCTTGAAATGAATCCCCGTTCTCTATCAAGGAGTTTGCTTTTGGTGTTTGGTTTTTGCCCTGAGCAACAGAGGTGACATGTCTCTCATGCATGTTAAGGTCAACTGAAAATGACTATAGTGACTACAAGAAATATGAATGATAGTGGAATAAAGACTAAATGCGTTCCTAAATATTTTAAGCAGTGGCAATTTTAGAAATAGATACAAAAGGTCCCGTTTTAACATCAAATTCTATTCATCCTCTTTGATCTTCTTGGCTTTTCCTTTTTCCCCTCGTACTTGCCTGTGACCCTTCATCCTCCTCTGCCCTTGGTGCTTCCACCTTGACCCCAGCCTTTCTATTGATTTGTTGCCCTTCTGCGTGTTTAGGTTCTCTTTTCCATCTTGCTCAAAGGACCTTGGTTTTAAACTAGAAAGGAGGGAGGAGAATGGGAGAGATTTCTTCTCAGTTGTTAAAGCTTACCTATAGGAGATCTGAGAACTTCAAACGGGCCTTTTTTACTCTTCTTTGCAGCTGATTTTCTTCTGATCTGACAGAATTGATCTGTCTTCCCTCTTTTTTTTTCTTCCCCACTGTGTATGTCTATCACATGGAGGAAGAAGCTGTTTTACTCCTCATATACTGGGCCTTTGCATCACTTTGACCGTGTGCCAGGTCACACTGCAACCAACCAAGAGCAAGGGGTTGTGTGCGTGAGACCCACTTCCCAAAGGACAGACAGAAGGAATAGGAATCATCTCTGCCCTTCTTTTCCCTGCGAAATTCCCGTTATTCCTCCCTGCAGCCTAATGGTGCATCTGTTACTGCTCTTTCTGGAGGGAACCCTTTGCCTTCCTGCAGGGCCCTTTGCACCCTGAGGGAGGCAGAGCACACAGTGCCAGGACCATTAGCTGCAAGTGGAGGTAGGAGCAGCAGAACGAATACTGGGTTCCCTTTCCTTTTCTTTCCCTTCCCTTCCTTACCTTCCTATTGTGTTTAATGGTTCAATAAGGGATCAAGTAATCAGGTAACTCCTTGTCTTGCTGCAGCATTTCTTAGAAATGCATTACTGGAGAGAAGGGGGGAAAACCAAGTTGTTTTTCATCTGCTTCATCTTCCCTTTAGCAATAGGTGCAAGCTAATTATCTGTGAGGATTCACTTTTCCTTGGGTTTTTCTTATGTGCCATTTAGAGCTGGACTCTGATTTTGAGCAAGTATAATAATCTGAAAGAGAAAAGTAGAGATTAATCAGCTAATGCTGAAACTCGATTACACAAAAGCAGCAAAGCGGAAAAAACCCTTTCATTTGCAACCCGTAAAATATTAATTAAAATAATTACGAGTAGTTTTCTACTTTTGTTGGATATGAAAAGCAAAAAGTTCTTCATCAGAGAATATCTCCTGTGGCTTGCCGGTTTTCTCCCGTTCTGGCATTTGGACGGGGATTTTAGCCCTGGTGTGGGAGGGGATGAAGGCTGTGCTTGATGAGGACGCGGGTCTCCAGTGGATCAGGGCTGCGACAACCTCAGAATATCACACTGGAAGAGCAAAGGTTGAACGAAACGATAAATAAAATGTTTACGGGGATAGGCTAGAAAAGAAGGAAGGGCCCAATACTGACCTAAACAGCAGAAGAACAAAAGGATATATGATAAAGATGTGCGAGATAATTGTGTAGGCGAGTTGTTGTAGAAGCTTTTGCAACATATATCCATGTTTTGAAAAATATTTAGTCTGTTTTTTCTTTCGAGGAAGCTATGGGACATCACTTTCAAATGGGTGTGTAAACAGGTCTTAGCATTGAATCTTCCTAGCAAAGCAGGGGAATGAGAGGACAGTTCATGTATTTTCTTTTAAATATTTTCAGTATTTCTGAAAAAGAAAGAAATGGATTTCTTCCTATTACGACTTGGCATGCTTCCAGACACTGTTTGGTAGCAAATATAATCGAAATACAGATTCTGATGTAAAAAATGTGAATGTTAAAACCCTCAGCAAGCAGTTCTGTGTAAGGAGTGTTTAATTTATATGTCTACAAGTTATGACTAATATCACGTGGTCAAAAACATTAACCAGGTTCCATTGTGTTCCAAGTTGGGGTGTTTTTTCATTCTACTCTCCCTGATGTTGTTTCAGGCTCTCTAGGACTATTTTGATCATGTTGTTGCACTTACCTGCTGTTCCAGTAAAACTAGGCTAAATGATTTAATTTTGCAGTTAATGGTATGTGTCATTCAGCCTTTGGCTTTATGGAGAATGGTATTGTGCTGCTTCATCATGAGCAAGGATATTTCTTTGTAGATGGACCCATGTGTTATCCTATTAGTGTGTTTTTTATAAAAACCCAAGCCTAACCGTTAATTACTCTTCTCTGTGTTTAAGTAACACTTCAATATTTCATGTAATTTTTTTTTTTTTTAAAAAAAGGTTAAATTTCCCTGAGAAACAAGCACCAAGATAATTGGAACCTAATAGGTTGTTGGTGTAAGTAGAGAAGCTATTATCTGCAGAGATAAAGCTTCTATTTTCAAGCTGCAAAATAGCTTTATTCTTTCCCCTTGCATTACAGCTTGGTAGTGCACCGACAGAACACGCTATGCAGCAGATGTGCCTAACCAGAGACATAGTGCAGCTGGTATAGCTGGCTTTTCTCTGCCTTTTTGCAGTGATGAAATAGCCTCCAAAGGCAGCTTCCTCCAGAATAGTGTCGTCGAGCACGTATCTATTTATCTGCAATGCCTGCTATCAACATTCTGAACTTTTTCACTTGCATTTGTTTCTAGTTAGCCTTAACAGGTGTGTTGTCCTATTTTGACTAGGTGAGGCTAGCAAGGAACAGTTCTAAATTAAACAAAAATACTGCTGATTTTCTGTGTGATGAGCCAGCCCCACAATTGCTTGCTATAGAGTGCAGCAGCAGATCTTCACGGGCTCACGCAGAGAGCGCAGCAGTGTTTGGCCTGAAATTCCCTAGTGGCTGCTAAATCCATGGAGACAACCTCAGGTGAGTCGGTGCGGTGCAAACAGATCTGAGAAGACCGGGAGCAAGGAGCATGGAGCAAGGAGCATGGGAGCAAGGGAACATGGAGCAAGGAGCATGGGAGCAAGGAGCATGGGAGCAAGGAGCATGGGAGCAAGGGAGCAAGGGAGCATGGAGCAAGGAGCATGGAGCAAGGAGCAAGGGACATGGAGCAAGGAGCATGGGAGCAAGGAGCATGGGAGCAAGGAGCATGGGAGCAAGGGAACATGGAGCAAGGAGCATGGGAGCAAGGGAACATGGAGCAAGGGAACATGGAGCAAGGGACATGGAGCAAGGAGCATGGGAGCAAGGAGCACGAAGGCTGTGAGCAGTCCCAGGGCCTCCTCCTCACCCTCTTGTGCAGGGTTGGAGTCTGCAGGGTGGGTTCAGCTCCAGGGGTCTCTGGTTTGACTTGGTGTCGTTGTTCCTGGGTTTAAAGTCCGTTCAGTTCTACTGAAACAAGTGTTTATCTTATCCAGGTTACCTGAAATTTCGGAAGGAAAACTCGCTGTCATCTCAGAGTGTGCTTCAGGGCGGGAGATCTCGCTGTGAAATAACCCTTTCACCAGGGTTGGATTAACTGCTGTCTTTGGCTGTGTAGTCGGGCTAAAACAGAAAGCAATGCAGATATTTTAAAGTAAAAGCTGTTCGTAGGGTCAGTGGTGCTTGAACAGTGATACCTGGACAGAGAAACCGCTCTGGCATAATAAAAAATAAAAAATAAGTAATATTAAAAACCCCCCACAAGCCCAGGTGTTTTATATGACTCTGCCAGTCAGACCACATTTCTCCTAATTCCTCTTTTAGAGTAAAAATAAATAAATTGCCACAAGGCAGTAGGTCTGTTGTTGTTGCAAAGTGTTTGAAATCTTTTTCTAAAGACCATCTGTCTAGCACATATAAGACCCTAAACTGTATTAAAGGCTTACCTTCCTCAGAGGGATTACTTCAGTGCGCACTAGGAAATGGAGAACAAGAATTGCTGTGTCGTGTTGTCCGTCTTGCCCCAGTGCGCTGAATACCAGTGTTTTAAAAACTTGCTGGCACAAAATGCTGTGCTGCTGGTGCCTTCCATAGCTTAGCTTCTGCTTAGGATCTAAATATTTGAGTGCCTGAATTCATTTCTGGACTTATTTCTATACAGAAGTTTATTTGGGAATAAAGATCTAGAATGCAAGGCTAAGTGTTGTGAATTTACTGTTCCTTCTGAAAATAAACAGTCTCCTCTTGAAATAGGTTTGGCTTTGCATGAGAAAATATTTTTGTACTGGAAATGAGTAGTTTGCTTCTAATTCCATCTTAATAATGTGGATGGGCTTGGACTTAACCTTTCTGCGACAGAGTCCTCCTGCTCAGTAGTTTGTTGGGCATCTTTGCAGGAGGGCCGAGCAGGAAAGTTTTGGCTGCCCCAGGTATGAGCATTGATGCTCTTGCTATAGCACGGACTCAGCTGCACCGTCGTCACTTCAGGACTGTGTAGAGACACCCGCTCTCTTTAGGTACATGACGCATTGGAGTTCAGCAGGTCTATCGAGAGCAAAAACCCCGTGTCCGAGTTGAAACGTATTTCTTTTTACTTCATGATTTTTAAATTGAAGGAAGTGATGAAAATTGATGGAAATGGCCGGTGAGAGGAAGTCACCGTCTTGCCTTTTTTGTCCTCACTGCAGCTGAGCAGCCCTGTTAGGGCTCTGTGGTTCCCGTGGAACGACTGAGCCAGTCCCAGGCAGGCCAGTAGTCAAGGGAACCAAAGTTGACCTTTTATTTATTTTTATTTTACTCTTTGTCTAGAGAAAGAGTACAGTTCTGGCATAAAGAATTTGTCTTCTGAAGTGTATTTGGGGATTTAACTAGTGTTAAAACGACATGAAAGGTTCTGAATTTTGAAGAAGGATCTGTGGAAGGGGAGACTGAAAGCCACAATGACCGTAATTAAAATAGGACAATACAGCTTGATAGAAATTGGAGCAGAAGTATTTTGAGTCATTAGTCAGGCAGCAAGAAAAAAAACACATTTCTGCTAATGTTGGGTGATGCTGTAGAAGAGGTTGTTTCTTAAGCTATTTAGTTTGCACTTGAGGAACTGGAAGGAGATAATTTAAACGTGTGGAGTGTGTGAGGCTGGTTTCTTGTGCGGATTCTCTTCTCCAGAGACATCACTGCTTTGCTTGGAGAGGAGTGAGTGAGAAGCTGCAGGTTTTCCCTCTCAGGTGCTTAGGGCTCCCTCAGGCTGGAGCTCCGCTCCTCCTGGATGAACGGGTGGCAAGGACAAAGCCGGTCACCAGAGGAGGGCGAAGCCAAGCCCTGGGACACGAGTCCAAAGAGACTCATCATGGACGTTCAAACCCCAAATCTGTGTTTAAGTGCTTGTTATCTTGGCCTGCCAAAGTCTATTGGTGACCTAGCCTGGGGTGTACGTATCTGAGTAAGTTAACTGATGGTTGGTCTATTCTCGGGTCACCCACAGGGCCTTTTCTGTTGACTTTTCTTCTTCAGCCCCCAAAATCTGCTGCTGTCACTCAGGCTTGCCCTTGGAGAACAAGGCTATTTCAGCTGTACCAATACTGAGGCTCCTTGCACAAGTTGTCAACTTGATAAGTCCAGCAGTGGAAATAAACACAGAATCTCCATGGAATTTCTAGCTGTAGTTATTAGCAGGTACCTGAAATAAAGCTTCCCCTAGGGTGGTGCAAAAGACAACGAGCATTAGCATTTTATTGATTGCTATAAAATGGAAAAAAAACACCTTGGGCTATGCTAAAGAGCAGGTTGTCAGTAATGTTCGGAGAAGCTATTTAGTGTAATGCAGTGTCGTGTCCAGGTCCCGGCGTTCCTCCGATGCTGGCCATCCCTCATCCGCTGCCTGGCTGAGCAGTTCCCGATCCGTTTAACTCGGCCCGCAGGGTGTTTTGCTGCCGCCCCCGGGGCAGCGTGGCTTTGCAGCCTCCGTGCACCAGGGTCTGCTGCACGGCTTGCCGAGGGCCAAGGACACGGGCACGGCGGGAAGCGCCCGTGCGCGCCAACGCGGGGCCCGCGCGTGCCGGGTGGGCGCCCGCCGCCCTGCTCACCCTGCTCCGGAAGGCGCTGCCCGCACCGCGGTCTGTAATCCGCCGGGATTTTGAGGTGGTTTCCAGCGCGAGCGCTTCCCACTTGCCAATATGTTTGCTGTTGAGTTTGCCCTTCTCTCTCCCTCTCTCCTCATCTTGGACCGTGCAAGGTAACGAATGGCCAGGGTAGCTGATATCAGGCATCATGAAACATGGTAGTAACAGCAGAAATTGTCTTTTTCTACCCTGAGGTTGTGGAGCTGGATTCTTTTTTTTTTTCCTTTTTTTTTTGGTCCCGTAGGCACACCCCCCCCCTACCCGCCCAGTTCTACAGGAATCTCTGCAATTCTGCAAAATCCAAGCTTTTATTGAGACTTACCTACCACAAATAGCTAAAGATTGTGGGTTCAGGGAATCCCGGTTTGAATGACTGAGATTACTCGGAGCACTTGTGAAGGGTTTTGGTCTGTTTCCAGCTGAGCTGGCTTTGGCTTCTTGGAGGTGTGGTTGTCTTGCTGACTGGGTCATGCCTGTTTTTCCCCTCCTGTCCTGACAAGCTGTCAGTTCTGTGTTGATGTCTCTCTTCACTTCCTAAAGGTTTCCATTTTTAGCACTTGTTCAGCTTCTCCTTTCCTCTCTTGCAGCTCTCTTTAAGCCTGCCAGGTTTTTTACTGCAAGGCATAACAGTTGGGCTTGATAAAATATATTCAACAGTATCTTCTGTCTTACCCAGCATGAGTTATGCTAATAACAATATTTAGCACTTTTATGCAGCTTTGAAAGCATTTCACAGAGATCAACTAATTATTCATCCTAGGGAAGTAAATGGGGATGAATTACTTCTGTCCTTTGAATAGAAGGAAAGCGGAAGCAACTTGCTCAAGCTCCACAGGGAGCTGGGGTAAATGCAGGTGGGAATTTGCACCTTTCTTGTGGGAGGGATGAACTTGTTCCTCTGCAACGGGATGTCTTGCCGGAGTTAGTGTGGGCAATTCCCATGATCTAGATTAATGTGTTTCTCCTCACAGTAAGTATAGATCATCAGAAAAAAATGCATTTCAGTCTATGATTCTGCTGAGTGACAAACTGAAGGACATTTGTATCTTGAATCCTCGCAACAATGGAAAGATATAATAAATATTGGATAAAATAGGCTGATTGAAAGTCAGCTTCTAAGGAAAAATGGAAGGTTTCATGTATGCTCTTACCAGTCCTTATAGTCAGGCTGGCCTTACATTCTCACATGTTATGACAAATTATTTTAAGTTGTTTTATTGCAAAACGGTATTGTGGACATCTTCCCAGTGAACATTAGTAATTTTGGATTGTAAAGTTACAATATCTGATTGTTTTGACCACTTGGGATTCTAATTCGTTCCTCAGTTGTTTGCAGTCCCTCTCCGTGTGTGTCAGGGAGCACTTTGAGTGTTTGCTCTAGCCTATCATTCAAGTCGTAATTGAAAATAGGTGTAGGACAGGATCCAGCATAGACTCCTGGACGTCTTTAAACTCTTCTTAAAATGCCTTTCCAGCCGGCAGTAACTGTTGATTGCTACACTTAGGTGAAGTTTTGTGCCCATCTTCTTTTGTCTTAATCTTAACTAAATTTCCTGGTTTACTCTTGCGACTGTCCCAAGGGACAGCATCAAGAGCATTACTGAACTTGAGATAGATCGTCTCTAGTGCCTTCCTCTTATCTGCTGGGCCCATTATCTTGTCATGAAAGGAAATTGGATCATTTTGCCGTGATTTGTTCTTGAAGGATCCGTGTTGACTGCTTTTTATCACCTTTATTATCCTGTAGGTGCTTTCAAATAGACTCCTAAGTGGTCTGCTCTAGTATCTTTCTGAACGTGGAAGGTAGGCCGGACTGATCTGTAATTTCCAAGGCCTTTTTTTTCTTGGAAATACTTACCGAGTTTATCCTTTACCAGTTCTTTAGAACTTCTCTTCACGTCCTCCACAAATTCTGAAAAATAATCATTAATGCAAGAGATTGCATTGGCTGCTTCCCTGTGTACCATGGGAGTGAGCTGCCCAGGTCCTGTCAATTTGGATGCATCTAATTTATCCAAACATATGTTTTTATCACCAGATAATTTATATATTTTTTTTTCTACTTCTCGCCTATTTTAACCTTGGGGTCTCATAATCTTCTGTTCTCTAATGCACAACTATTTAAACACATGTCTCCTTCAGAGGTTTACATGCGTGTGTTATGTGGATGCTCTTATGCATGTACATCCCATTTTGTGCAGGCATTAATGTACAAATCATTCAGGCTCTCAAGGCGAGCCTTAGGAGGGACTGAAATGGTTTCCAAATGTTATGGTTACCTTCAGGAACCAGGATACCCCATTGCTGGGGAAATTCCACATACTGAAATTCATCTCTGATCTAGTAGTAACTAATGATGGGCTTTAAAGAGAAGCGGAAGGGCAACATCCCCATTCACTCTCCTGTGAATAGCTGAGAAGTAAATGTCATCATGAAGAGATTTTAGACTTTGTTCCTTTTATAAAAGAACTTTTAATAAAACACCAAAACTTTAGCTTTTTTATCTCCGAATTTTTGTCTTCCCACCAAAATGCATTCTTTGAAGATTCATAATGTTTACCATTTGGACTCGAACTTTAGCTTTTTTAATCTATGCAGTATTTACAACCATTTTAAAATTTTGATCCAGTTTTTCCTTTGGAAGAGTAAACAGCCGGGAGTTCTTGGTAACGTGTGATTTGGGGTGTTTTGCTTTCTTACATGAAGAAGGGACTTTTATCTCAGTGTGGGTCTTTAGCTCAGATGCATTCTCTATTGCTCAATTTAGACAATCCGTTTGTTACTATGGATTTTCAAGATTGCTCAATTTTCCAGGCTTGTACCAGCATCTTCCTCCAGCCCAGGCCAATTTTTCATCATTTTTCATGCAGTATGCAATGTATCATTTCATTTAATGGCAGGGAAAATGCGTGGTGTTACTGTAAGTCATAGCGATAGTTTATGGAACAATCAAAAGCCTCAAGGACAGTTTGTTTGCAGCCAACACTGACTCAGCAGAGTTCAAGGCATCTTTCAAAGCATATGTAATCATCGTCTATTTTGAGCACGCTCTTGCTTGCAAAGGCAACCTAATTTGAGAAAGCATCTTTGTGGAGTTAGCTGAAGCTTTCCCGACATTCCGGTGGTCTGGGATTAGGAAGGAATGTCTGCATTTAAGTCCTCTGTTGCTTTGGGAACTAATTTAAAAGTGTTGCACTGGGGAGGGAGGTTCTTGCTCTGAGCAGACCCTGCGATACCTGCTGGGGGGTCATTGTTTGTGAAATGAAAGAGTTTCCTGCTGCCCAGAGAGACCCACGACAGTAGGAATCAATGCATCCCCCTCTCCCGCCCCTACCCTTTGCCTGTGATTTAAGAGAAACCCCTGTGACTTAAGCAGCAAGATGTTGCCCAAGTTGTGGGCAGGTTAACCATAGCATTGCAGTTATGGAATGGAGAGGAAATGCTTCGGAAGGCCTCCTCAGGGGCTTCCAGCTGGTTGGATTTGGGCGGAGCAGAGCCCTGGATCTGAGCGGCTCTTCCCATTTTCCATGGCAAGCTGGCACACGGGATGCAGTGCACCCAAGAAGGATGAGTTGTTCTGCAGCTTTGCAGCGGTTTCTGCAGCTTTGGAGTCTTGTTTCTGTTCACGCGGAGCTGGAAAAACCTTTTTTTTGGTGCTTTGCTGTGAAAATGGTGGTCAGCTGAGGAAAACTGGATAGAAAACTGCCTGCGGATAGGAGAGACGCGGATTGAAGCGTTGGCTTGGAAGAGGATGCCGGGGCTGCAGGACAGCAGGCATCTCATCACGTAAATCATTCCAAGCAAAGAACTTGAAGCTGGCTTCCACCCAGGCTGTATTTCAGCTCTTCGAGTGGCTTTCTTCCCTTTGAGCCCGCCGGTCCGTATGTGCTATTGAAACAGAAGCGGTTTAGGCGCAGCGGAATTTCACTGCGGCAGCAGGAGCGTTGTCAGTGTTCCCTCTTCATGCGTCGTCAGGCCTGCGCTCGGGGGCTCCTGGCTGTGCTGGGACCGAGCAGCTGCTGAGACAGCGTAGGCCTTGTCAGCTTTAGCCTTAAATTTTTCCTGAAAGATCTCCCAGAGACAGTTTTATAAGCTCAAGCTGTGAGTTAGGGGCCTCTAAAATATTGGGAATCACAAATGTTTAGGGGTGCTTGTGCAAAGAGCAAGAGTATTTGAATTACTGTTGACATTTTGGTGTTATAGACTAAAAGGTTTTTTTTTTTTTTTTTCCTTAAATGCTGTTGTTTTAAAATTTCACATTTGAAAGGTAAGCAATTTTCTCAACTGAGAAACAGGAGGGAGACAGATCATTTCAGTTCCCCATGTTCTTTATAGTGGTAGTACAGGTCCAAACCACAGTGCAGTAACTCTGAATTTAGTAGGTCCTTCACCTTATTGTACATCTACTTAAAAGGATCACTGTGCTGGATTACAGTCAGCATGGGAAAAAAAAAATAAAAATATATATATATATGTCCTGGCTACTTACTGCATTGCCTAGCAAGGCAGTGTGGTTAGTACATGATAAAATGTATGAATTCTTGAAACTCAGCAAAATATGAAGTCTGAGACTAAAAGTTTCGTTGTTTCTATTGTATCTATGAAATCTAATTCAAAATATATGGGAAGTGATACTGATGCGTATAAGTTTCTGGTCCTGTTTGCTTCAGAAATTTGTACTCTAAACTCTCAACTATCACTTTACTTACTGCAAACAGCAGCAACCTGTTTAGTGTATTCCCACTGGAGGTGGGTATATTCCCCCCATGCAAAAACTGCTCTTTTATTTCCTTTTGAAAACTGGATGCCAGCCTTTACTGCAGTATGAGGCTCGGTGATACTAGACCGGACACTACTATTTCTTTGCCTTCTCTTCACCCTGCACCACATTTCCTGCTGCTGCCTTTCAGCTACAGCTAAAAGGGAATGGGGTACAGGTGCTTATTTTCGTTTACCCTTGCACCCTTACTGGATAACTTGACTCTCAATTACCTTAGTTTGTTATTAGGTCCTGTAAAACTCTCTCTAGTATTAAATCAAATGCTCAGTTACTTTGCTCAAGGAAAGGATCTCTCTTCTTTCCTTCTTTCTTTCTTTTTTCTCCCCTTTCTCTCCATCCAAAAGAAGAGCAAAACTCGACTTTAGCAGCAGGTTCCGTTTCTGGCGAGGCCAAGGGAGGCTCCTCCTTGTCGTCTCGTTAGGAGTTCATCCTGGGATATGTAACGTGAGCGACTGCTCCGCTTTGGACTCATTCTGTCACCCTGATTATGAAGAGAAGTGTAGGATGAGATGTCAGGAGACAAGGCTGTTGTGCCTTTTTGTAAGGGTTAATGGGAGTAAAACTTGTATAATAAATTAGATATTATACCCAAAATAATTCCAAGTTGAGATACTGTGGCTTTACAATAACTTTTATAAATAGAAATCTCTTGTGCTCAGTCAGTACTTAATGCTTTAGTGTTTCTATTTTATTAAATATACAATTTAATATGCATGGTAAAAAGGAAATTATAGTAAGGAGTAACAGCTGAAAGCTCCAGCCACGAAACAAAGGTTCAAGGGCTTGTGGCCCTGGAAAACTTGTCCCATTCTTTCATGGAAATCTGAAACCTTCTCCATGTAGGTGGAGCACAGTTGGGTGGAAATCCGCTGTGGAAAACAGCCTGGAACTCCATGAGCTTCTTGGGAGCCCTCAGGATGTGCGGAGCGAGGAAGAAGGGTTGCTGCCCAGATCCCATGGTAGAGGTACAGACGTCCTCAAAGGCGATTCAAGAGTGTATTCCTGACCGAAAGGGGGATCTCGGGTGCCTGGAATGGCTTCAAACTGAGCACGTTCCTCTTGGTCGTTTCCATCGCCTCCATCTGCTCCCACGCTTGTTCTGAGCAAGCTCCCAAGGCAAAAAACTTTCGGTCTGCCAAGCGACAACCTCACAAACACAGATTAAATGTCATTAACCTCTTTGTAATTGCAGCCTATATACACGGTGCAACTTAAAGCTCTTTAATAAGCTATCGATATTCTCTCCAATACTGTCGTACTATAAGGAGTGAAGCAGAGCCCTCGGGCAAGATTCAGACACCATTTACAGAGACAACTTTTTGGGGCAGCAGATTGAAAATTCTGCTATGTCTTTAGGTGGAAAAAGTACTTGTGAAACATTTATTATCACAAAAAATAATATATCACTCCTGAATTGCTGGATGCTTGCCTGAAGAGCAGGGATTTTTTAATGTTCAAGTTCATCTTTTGTTTTAAAGTTCAGCACAAATACTGGCTACTTAAGTAGTATTGCTGCTTAAATGTATTAGAAAAATAGATTTCAACAGAATGGAACTTGAAGCATGGTTTAAATTATAAGTTTAATTCTAAATGGGACTGTTAGGGAAGTAAGCTGTTGAGAATGGGGAGGCATTACTGAAACGCTGGCAGAAAGCTGTAAACTGTGAAGGACTTCACTGGGAGATCAATGGGACAAGTTTGTGTTGGGTAACAGACGCCCAAAGGCAGAGGCTGATATATTATAAAAGACAGTGTTTATGGCTCATTAGATAAAGTCACGATTAAACCCAGCATTCAGACGCATGGCGCTGATGGGAGGAGGAAGGGGAAAGGCGTATAATTAATCAGGTTGCATCGGAGAAAGCAGATTTAATTATGAAGAAACTCAGGTTTCGAGTGCAACCCGCAGAGCGTTGGCAGAGGGGGCGCTGGGTTCCTCCTGCCCTGCTCCTGCAGCACTTGGCCCTGCGGGATTCCCGGGGCGCCTTGGTGGCTTCGGCTCACCGGCGTAGCGGTAGGGATCCAGGCGGGCAGGACGGCTGGTGCTTCTGTTATTTTCCTAGCCTTTGTAGGACCTGGGTTGTTTTGGGAGCCCGATAGCAGGTAAGAGAGCAGCACCCACAGGGCTCGGGCCGGCCCATGCAGCGCTCGAGCACCGATGGGTCCTTCGGGCTTTGCCATGGGTGTCGAGTGTGTCCGTTCAGGGGAATGTAAATAACATCAGGGATGTAAATAACATCGTTCAACATGGGAGTCCAGGGGAAAAGCTTCCTCTCTCATTGCAGCGGTTCGTATCAAGCATTTGTTAATGCTGCAGCCTCTCTCTTTTTCACGACTGTCATGTTTGCGCTTGTTGCTGAGGTTATTTTTGAGCATTAATTGGCAGTTAAAATAACCTTGTCCAATGCTCTCTTGCTGCTCCTTTTCCCTTGGTTGCTTTTCTCTTCTTATTTTCTGCACTTGTAATAAATATTTTAAATTCCGTTGCTGCTTTTTATTGCGCTTTGGTCACAGAAGATGAAGAACTTGGCTTAATCTGCACTCCGGAAGGTAGATAAGCAGGAAAAAAAACGGGAGCGGAGGGTTCCCGGGTCAGTGGCCTTGGGAATAATGTCACAAATACAATGTTCCAAAGCGCTGCTGTAACTTTGTATGGCAAGCTGCAGTTGTGAATTCTGATTTCTTTGGCAATGTGTGCTTTTACAGCGAAAAAACAGACATACAGCAGAGCCATCAGAGCAGGGAAGGAGGGAGTCCTGATGCAGAACGTCAGTGGCGTTCATTTACTTTCCAACATACTTTCTTTTGGGTCTGTTTAGTGTTTTTCAGTCACGTCAGACCTTTTGGTGGGTGGTTTATCATTAAATTCTGTTTCTTTGGGTGCATTTAACACCAGGTATTTTTACATGGCGCTGATACTTCAGTATTCTTGGTGCTGTTGTCATGTGCTGGTCTCTGCTGGGAGTCATTTGTATAGCCTTGAATGGTTGCAGAGTGTTGCAAAAAGGACCTTGTGCGGGGAAATAGGGGGCAACCTCTGACTAACGAGTTATCAGGAATATCTCAAGTGCAGGCAATCAAATGAGAGCACGGGAACTCTATAATGGGAGGCACAATATGATGCAATTATTTGAAAATAAGCTCAATACACTAGGACACAAATGATGCCTCGGTGCCATAGCCGTGACTGGGAAATGGTTGGGCTGTTTGCAGTTGTGAGCAAAGGCTGTGGCTGTGGCAATACAAAATAGGTTAAGGAAGGAAATATGAACCATAGAAACAATTTTATTGCATGGGAAACATTTAAAAAACAAGTGCTGCACTTCAGCATGATTAATGAAGCCGCAACTTTCTGTACAATAACAAATGAGGCTGGAATAACAGGAATTTACTCGATGTATCATAGTTTGAGACATGGACCATTATCATAGGCCTAGTTACATTAATTATGCTTTTGCCTTTCCTCCACGTAAATATCTTGTGCTTAAATTCTCTTAACCTACCATGAAAGAAATATTGAGGAAAAGGAAAAGAAAGAAAAATTTTGTGATGGAAAAAAAGGTGCTTGGTTGATTTAAGAGAATTTAACATGGTTTTCTCTTCTACCGTTTCAGACTTTTTTCATTAAATGCAATATTTAAAACACATTTGGCTTCCTAGGTTTTCTATTTAGTGACATCTTAATACTGTAAGGAATAGCAGTGAAAGGCGTAAGTATAAAAAGTCCTACAAGAGGCTTGGAATGGCATATATCATGCTTGTTAAGAGCACTTGTTAAGGGTGAGTTCGTAGTTCTTGTAGAAAAGATGCAGAATCTTCCTTCCCTGTGTGCAGTGTTCTTCTGATCTTTGTTAATTTGCTGAAATTCTGGTGTTTTGTAAAATATTAGTTCAGCCATGGAGTTTGTTCTCATCACCAGTACAGCACAGCTTCCTTTGGCAGACAGTTTTATGCAGTTTCATTTAGCACTGAATTCTTAATGCTTGATGTTGGTCAGGGTCGGTTCTAGTTGTGAGATGGAGAAAGGGGGTCATGGACCCAGATGCCCTTGGGGACGGTGCCTTGTTCAGCGGGTCCCCCCGGGCTCCTCATGCAGAGGCCCCTCGTCTGCCAGGGCACCAAGCAGGGTTTGGACGGACACCAGACAAATGATTCTGGCTTGCCTTGCAGTCGTGATCCTGTCATTTTTCTCTGCATTTTCTGTTTCGTGTTTGCAAATTCCCATATTCTAACATTACCCTGTTACTTGCTGCCTCCAGCAGCACAGTCCCCAGGCAGACCTGCAGACGGTTGCGGTGCAAGTGGAGCCGCTGCAAACACTGTTAGAACACTGTTGGCCTCTCAAAGTTTTCTCTTTTGCAACAGGGTTATTTTTCTGTCAGTTTCTGGTGTCCTCTGAGAGCTGCAATAATTTGATGTTGGGATTATAGAAAAAAAAAAAGTGATTTTACAGGCAATGTTATTAAACACTTTTAACGCCTTACGAAGGAGAAAGGCGAGATGACATGCTATCAAAACCAAAAATTCACGGGGCAGGATTATCTCCCCTAGGTGGAAAACCAGCCTGAAGCTTTAGGACAATCTGCTGCCTTTGTGCTTCATTCCCGAAGGATCAGGCCAAGAAGGACAGAGTGATTTGGCCATCAGGGGCTTCAGAAGCTCCTCTGTGTCCTCTTTGACATGTTCTTCTTGTGTTTAAAATACAGGACTCCCTGTTATAGACAAATGATAAATATTTTGTGTTTAAAGCCTATGCTATCTTGACGTTTAGATCTAAATACAATATTATGGCAAGTAAGTTGCTCCCTTGTGACTTGGTGGGAAGGTGTTTCGGGAGAAGCAGGTCATTTGGGCTGGTGACAAATGTCCTTCCATACTGCCAACAGTGATTTGTATTTTATTTTTCAGTGTGCTCGTGACTTTTTTTCCCTCTCTGAAGTCTTCAAGAGGAAAAAAAAAGTACTCCTCAAACCGTCCTAAGGTGGCTGTATAAATACGGTATACAACCCACACCACCTTAGCCTTGCTCCCTTGCTTGAAATTCTCCTTCATCACCTTTGTCCAAAATGCTCATGCATGGCTCGATTTAATGCCCGCGGGAATTGCTTCGTTGAGAATTGGATCGGGTCCTGACAGAAATGCTGGCTTCCATTAGAAGAGTATTTTTAGCAGACTGCGGGCGTTTCCAGCTTGTAGAGCTCCTTGAGCTTTGTGCCGTGTTCTTAGCGATTTTTCCTGACAGGAACCAATGAGAAATAATAAGCAAGAGCCTCCTGGCTGCACATAACTAATGAAGGCTCCTCATCCCTTTAGGGGACAAGGCAAGCAGCTATAATTCCTAAATTACACCAGTAAAGATATAATTGAGCTTACTTCAGAAAAACACAATTTCCATTTCTTGTATTTCTGTAGCCCGGTAGCTGTACTGCTTACCCTTGAAACGCTGTTTTTCAGGCTCATTTTTTTCCAAACAGCAAATAAGAGCCAGAGCTTTCGGAAGGACCTTGGACTGGTGACTGTCTCTGAGCATAAAAGCTCTGCTGATTATAATTAGGACTAGTTCACTTCAATTGGTCAGCCCAGATGAGTTTTGAAGGCTTCTCTACCTGATTTTCTTGGTTTGAACGCTGTAGCCAGGCAGCCTGTGAAGCTGACTGCTTTTTGGCAGGCTTCATTTACCAACCACTAGAAAATTATTTCTATAATAGGCCTCGACAGATGATTACATGTAGTCTTTTAGATGTTGTCTGTTCATGTGCTCAGAAGTGGTTAAGCTGGATAGGGATGAGGATTTTTTGCCTAAATCCCATGCTGTTCTGCTCTGCTCCACAGTCCTCTGATCTCTTAAGGCAGCAATGGCAGCTACGTTATCTCAAATTCTTAAGCACATATAATACCATCTTTCTTCATTCTTTTTAATCCAGGCATTAATCTAAAGTGTGCTGAAAATATTTAGCTAGTTGAATAAAGGCCTTGCAGTTATTAAGCTCTAATCACCTCTTAAGCGCCATGAATTGTAAAACAACAGTTTATAGCTGATGTGATTAAGCGTGATGCCAAAAGCCAGGTTGTGCTCATAGTGCTGTTGGAATGCCACTAATTGTGCTTGCTCCAGCTTTCATAGTTGCCTTGTGCCAGAACCGTGTGTGGCAAGGAGAAGACGGGAGGAAGATTCCCCTTACCCGCTTCCTTCCCAAAGGGCTGGATAGGATAAGAGGACGTTCAGGCCTCTCCAGAGACAGAACAGCAGAGCTGGCACGAGCGTGGGCGTTAGGAGAAGAAAGGAAGTTTGAGAAGCTTGACCCCTTCTCCCAGGTTTGCCGCCGTCCTGCTCGATGACCTCGTGCGGGTCCTTTCTGCTTCACTGTCCCCCAGTTCCCTGAAATGTAAAATCACCCTGGCTGTTAAAACACGTTGGGGTCTGGTGAAAAACACTGAGTGTTGCGTGCGATGTGGCATCCCCAAGGAGAGCGGTGCAGCCCGTCGGGCTCCATACCGCTTTGTTCAGAGCGTGGTGCGCTTGAGCCCTGGGGCTTCTCGTGTGGTGCGGTGTCTTTGCTTGAAAGGGAATAATGGTCCGTGTTTGCAGTTCATCCGTAGGGATGCGCTCAAATTTTTGAGAGAACTTCCATTTTAAAGTGTCCCAGAAAGAAATCCCTGGACACTTAGCAAGTGCTCCCTTCTTTAGAGGGAAATGGTGTGAGTTGAGCCTTGAAAACGTGTCGTTGCATGGTGAGCACTAAAAGTGATTGAAAGGCTCACTTCCTTCCTTTTGATCAAGAAAGGGGATTATCAGTGGAAGCTCTTGCTACAGATTGTGCATAACCAAAACCTACCAACTGATTTATCTGGTAGGTCTTTTAAAATGACTTTTGCATTAAGCAAAACTCAGCAACTTTTAAATAGTGAGTCTGTCTTTTGGTCAACAAACGTGTACTATACACATATAGGCAAGTCAGAAAGAAAATATGCTTAAAATAAAGCAGGCAGTCTGTAGTAATGATAAAAAGAATACAGCCATGCTATGTATACTGATATATTTTTACCTTGAGGTCTTTGATTCTACAGAATAATCTTGGCCAAAGACATTCTTGCACTTTATTTGCCAAGAGAAGATCTAGGAGACTTTGACCGCCTAATAATCCGTTTGTATTTTTATAATAATCATCTTATTTAGAAATTAATTATGATTCATCTTATATATCTTAAGATGATCCTCAGGCTCTGATCAATGTGTAAGCTGCAATTGTCACTTGGCTGCTATTTTAAGAATGCTTTTGCTGTAATTTACTTGATAAAGATTCTAGACTATGAACTCACAATGTATTTTTTTGGTCAACTAAAACTAACTAATATTTCTTGGAATCCTATGTGATAAGTAACTGTTCTGATTGTTCCTGGGATTGGGAGCGTCCGCGGGAGCCGGCAGTGCCGGAGCTGGCGCCGTGGGGTGACCTGGTGGCAGTTGCTGCAACGCGGGTCATCGCGTGCAGATCTCAGCTCTTCATTTGCTCCGTTGGAGTAAGGCCGGCACGGCGAGATCAGGTAACCCCCTTCTCCCTGCGAGTCTCGCTGTGGGTCAGGCTCACGATTGCAGCTGTATCGGTCGCTGAGGACCCGCAGTTTATTCTGTGGTCACACAGAAATAGGTGACTGTAGCCGGTAGCCGGTCCAACAGCATCACTGTGACAGGGAGAGGGAAATGTTAAATCCCAGAAATGTGCCTGTGGCTGGGGGGTTCATGCCGAGTGTTCATGCCTAAGCTCCATTCTGAGCAATAACTTTGGATTTTCCTTGTCTCTTCCTATTCAAGTTTTGTAAGGACTCGAGTGGTTTAGTTTTCATCAAGTACTTTAAATCTCATTTTTCTCCTGACATCTGCCATAAGTTAGAACATAGTGAGCTTTATTACTAGTTTATTTTTGATATTGTTGAGAAAATATTTTTGCCTGTAGTCTGGCTTCTTAATTGGGACAGATGATCTTTTCTTTAGAACAATGAATGTATAAGGGAATAAGGGAGCACTTCATTAAAAGCCCTTTAGTGGATCTCAGTAGAGTTGTTCCAGGAGTAGCTGCCTCCTTGGCTGGACTGAGAAAATAGACAGTTCCCATTCACTTCATTCTCGACTTTACCACCCGTGCCAGGGATTGAAACAGGAACCTATCCTTGGAAGTTTTGCTTGGAAGTGACTGAGGCAATGGCATGTGCTGCACTACGCTGATTCTCCTATGAGAGCAAGGGAGGTTGTCTATCCCTCATCCCTCGGAGACCAGTAAAACACGAGGAAGAAAATTCC
Source organism: Eudromia elegans (assembly GCA_003342815.1). Classification (NCBI taxonomy): domain Eukaryota; kingdom Metazoa; phylum Chordata; class Aves; order Tinamiformes; family Tinamidae; genus Eudromia; species Eudromia elegans. The sequence continues at coordinate 502,816 of PTEX01000024.1, read as the reverse complement.
TTCAAGCAGACTCTGTATTTTTTCACTCTGATTAAATTTTCTTCTGTTTCTTTCTGGATTACGTTAGGAAACTCACATTGAAACTTTGAAAATTTTGGATGCTAGTGGAGATGAAAAAAGTCGAAAGCATCCTACGTTCAGTGCAGGAGGAGGAGGAAAAAAGGTGCTGGGGGAGTTGTACTAAGCCTTAAAAATTACATATTTAATAAAGTGGTAAGGATTTTTGTACTCTTAAGGAACCCCCACCAAAAAAGAAAGAAAGAGATGATGAAAGAGAGTGTAGATAAAAGCGTCTAGAACAGGAATTCTTGAAGTAGGAGATTTGTATTTTGGTCAAGAATACTTGAGAAACTCATCTGTGGTGTACGACTTTGATCAAAAGTTCTTCTTCTGTGACATGTTAGCTTCTTATATAAATTTTCTTCCTTTGTAGAAGAACCGAGTGCTCTTAGATGTAAGGTGCTGAGAGATAAATACTTCCAATCTAGGTTATTAATTTTAAGAAAAAGTAAGAATAAGGCAGGAGCAAGAAATCTTCTTAACAGAAACTGCTTTGAAAAATGCACCTAAACTGACTAAAATTAGGAGTCTAAATTAGAAACATAGTATTTTGTAGTCCTAATGCAAGTCTTCAAAACTGGAGAACAGTCTCCTTTCGTTCAGGCAATGAACCATGCCAGGTGTCTCTCGAAAAGGGCTTTTCCACAGTGAAGCAAGGGAACAGATCTCCAATGTATGAAATCTGTTTGTGGTTGGAAAGATGCGCGTTTCACGTCTTTCCATATAGTCCATTTAGGTTCCTATTTATTCCTATCCCACACAGGTATTACAGGTAATGTAGTATGCAATATATAGTATGTAGTATGGTCTTTTAAAAAATAACTGTCTCCTAAAACAGTCACAAAACATAATCCAGACTGGGTGAGGAAGAGGGGAGTGACGGTGGTTCTGATGTTGCTTCTGCTGGATTAGATGGATCCTCTGCGGATCCTGCTGGCTGCCGAGTTCCTGGAGCTCAGAGCTGCCTGAGCCCAAAAGGTGCCTGACAGGGGACGAGAAACAAGGACTTTGTTGATGCAGAGCACGTGGTTCAGCCTGGCAGGACGGGAGCCCTCCCGGGGGTGCGGGAGCCTGGGCCGTGTGGGAGGCAGCAGCCAGCAGGAGAGGGGCCTCCTGCCATGTAAATAACCAAAGAATCTGCTTTTAAGAGGATTCTGTGGTGTCAGAATGAGGTAGATTTCAGAAGAAACTGCCAGCTGACAGGAAGAAAAGTAATATTCCTTTAATGGCTTTTCGTTTTGTACCCCCTGTAGATCTGCCTTTTGAAGATGCGGGTCTCAGCCTTGCAGGTCTTTGGATACCTCCCGGCTTTAAAAATGCATAAGAGATATGTAGAATGGCACGATGCTTCTCTTTAGGGATACACCAGCCCGTGCGTCTGAGAGTGATGGAGCTGGGGGATTTAGGCTGGGCCACATCGCTCTGATATTTTAAAAAATGAGGCATTTGCGCAATCCAAATTAACGGGCAGTTCAAAGGATCTCTATTAGCGGCAGACTAGTGTGAAATACATAGGGTAATACTAGCTTGAGCTAAAAAGGAAAAAAACCTAGAAGATGTGATGTAAAACAAAATAAAAAACCTAAAAAAACCTCTTTAGATATTGCTGTTTAATTAGCCCATTCTTTTTATTCCCTTTGCTTTCTTCCTTGTTTTTTGATGCTGTGGGCATAGGTAGCTTAATGTGCAGATAAGCATCCAGGACTTTATTTTCTGCTTTGTTTTATCCAAGGCAATTGGACAGATAATCCCAAAGGGATCTTTTTTTATTATGGATTATTCCCAATGAATACCCTGAGCTGTAAGCACTCTGTGGCAGTAAGGTTATTGTAAAATGGCTTTTTTTTTTTGCCCTTTGAAGTAGAGCTGTAACACCGAGAATAACTTTTATGAGGCCTTGTGGGAATCTTGTTCTTTATGAAACTCGGTGATTATGTTCGGAGGCTGGAATAAATGTTCCTGTGAACTTCTTGAAAAAATGAAGGGAGGAAGGAAAAGGGATGAGAGCATCTGCAGCTGTGTAAGGGGTCTAGGCTCCGCTCTAAAGACTAGAGCACGGTGCCGGTGCTCGGTGCTGGTAGGGAAGTGGGAATTTTGGGCATGTTCTGGGCATTTTCTCTTTCCTGTTGTGAGTGGTGAAGGCAGAGCAACAAGGATCTAAAAAGACATCTATATCTAGTCCCTCCTTTCTTGTATTATTCAACGTTTTCCTCAAATTGACCCCTGCCTTTGGTGCCTGGAGTGCTTTTACAGCTTCTTCCACAGCTGGATACTCAGGGGCATGTGCTGAAGTTCTGTTTTCTTCCTCCTCCTCCTCTACCTCTGAGGTGCAAATAAAGCCTCTTCGTGGCAGAGGAGAGCAGTAAGGTGTACCCGGGCAGTGACACATCCAGCCGAGCATTGCAGGGTACACAGTTGTGCATGGGTTTTGATGAAGCCTATTTGGCAGCAGAGGCAAAGCCGTGTTGTCAGAGACCTCCTAGGGAAGGCCAAAGGAATTCCTTATAGCGGGAGAGCTACGAAAATCATCAGTAGGTGATGAAAGGTGCTGTGTTACCTAAAGTCACCTTGAACGTTGCCTGAGTGGCGTTTTTATGGAAGGTCTTTAAAAGGGAGGGAAAACTTAAGGAGTCTTTTGCGATGATTTTTTTTTTTTCCCTTTTTAATAAAATGGATTAATCTCCTGAATGTGACACAAATAGTCAATAGTGTCTGTCTGTGGGGCTGCTAATGGTAGTGAGGGCTGGGACAGACCATCATTCACCCCTCTGGAGGCTGGGAGGTGGTAGTGGTGTTAAAGCCAGAAGGTGCACGGAGGGCCCGGTTGGCGTCAGTGCTGGAGCTGCAACCTGGTTTTGTGGGTTAATATGAAGGGAGCACACTAATTGATAAAAGATGGAAGAGGGAGGAAAAATAAATCCGTTGGTTCTGGATGCAGGAAGTCATCTCTTTAGACCTTGAAGCCTCCATGGTCATCTTGAACCTTAATTTTCTGCTCCCTGGAGAGAGAATCCCTGTACATCTCTGGGCTTCCTCCTGAGACCGTGTTGTCAGGACAGCAGCTTTCCCTGCCAGGTAAAAGTGTACTGCCAGCATTCCTGGTACTGGGACCTTCCTCCTGCTGTTGTGCGCGAAATCCCGTGGCTCTGCTCAGGCCAGCCAGAGGGTGATGCTACTTCAGCAAGGCCCGAATTTCATTGGAAGCTTCTAGCCCCTTTCCATAGCAAGGAACGGCCTCTGCTTTCCGAACTCCTGCCGGTTCCATTTTTCTCCATCCAGAATTTATGTGTTACGGCCGGAGACTTCTCCCTCATCTGTTCACAATCCAGTGAGAAGGGAAGTTAGTAGCCGGAGTGTGGTTGGGAATAATCTTTCTGTGAAGTTTTCTTGCAGGTGGAAATTGCTGCACTGATCACCTCCAAGACTGATACCCTCTAAACAGAGACATCTGGCAGCAAGGCAGACTTCACGGCCACGCTCTGCCATGTCCCTTTGAAGATGATGGATTTTAGTGCCACATGGAAAGTTATCCATGTGCTTAAATGTCCGAGGATCGATGTGTTTCAAGCACTCGGTTCTGAGAGAGTGGGGGCTTTAGATGAGCCTTAATTTCTTTGTCATCTTGTTTGCTGGTTGTAGGACGAAGGACAGGGACTCCCGTGGTTGTTTCAGGCTGGCACTGCTGAGCAGCTGGTGGTTGTGCTGTGCAGTACCCAAGGAGTTCCCTATCTGCAGGCCGCTGTATCCCAAGCTTTTGGGAGGGAAAAATGTGCTTTACGTGGTGTTCATTGACACATACGTGTGAGAGAACTTCGGCTCTGGAGCTTTGCACAGGAGGCGTGCAGAGGTCTAATCCTGTAGACTTTATTACTGCTGCTACAAGGCAAAGCACTTCTCCACATCAGCTGCTAATAAATGGTGCTGCGGGCTCTTGGGTGATGCAGTATTGGTCATCCTCGACGTCTTCATATTTGTGAGTTGATGGGGCCCTAATTCATCCAGCCCTCCAGAGGGAGGGAGCCACTGGTGCAGAAAGCAGCTAAATTCTGGGGCTTGCTTGACATCACCAATGAAGTACTCTGCTGTCAGAGGAGGCAAAAAACAAGCACTGAAGGAAGACCATGAACTGTAGGTGGTTTTGTGCTGGAAACAAACCTTGGAGTATTTTGAAATACATGGCATATTTTTGCACTGTGTCTAGTAGAAGTGGGAGAGGGCGTGTAACCAGCACTTTCCAAGAAAGAATAAATACTGCGCATCTACTTCCATAGCGACTAGCTCAGGATATGAGACAAATTCAGGCCACGCAGCTGTGACTCTGTGCTTGTAAGAGAGGTAAGTTCCCCGCTGTGCCTTTGCACAGCACCTTTCAAGAGGTTCCAATATTTGTGTTGGCCATGTTTTTATACCATAAAACCATAGTCTTTGTACCTCTTTGTGTGTGTGTATGTTTTGTGTTGGTTACTCCTATGGGGCAAGTTTTTGTGGCATTTATATCTTTGGAAAACATCTGTATAGGTCTCTGCGCTGTCCACCACTGCTGCTGAGTGAGTCTAACAGCAGGCGATCTGGGGACTGCAGTATTCAGGATTCACAGTATTCCAAATGTGTCAGTCCCCTATTGCTCTGAAAACTTACAGCGTTTCACCATTCCACACTTTATAAACTTTTCCTAAAAGCTCTGCCTTCCTAGAAGATTCTGGCGACTTTCTTCAGCCTTAGGTGCCACAAACATTTTCAGAGCAGCCATCTCCACAGAAGTTAATGTCTATTAGAATTATGCTCCCTGCTTCTGTTGGATAGGAGGTGCACAGCTATAAGCAACGTAAACCTCGTATCGAGAGGAGTTTCTGGTGTTAACGGGAATGTTGTGGGCCTTTGACCTCAATTTGAGTGTCCAGATTGGGAAATCACTTCCCAGGGAAGCAATGTAATAATTACTATTGTGTGGGTTTTTATTGAAATACAGTTAATGGCAATAATGCCCTCGGAAGCATATAGTGTGCACCTCATATAGAAACCTCATAGAAATTGCATTTTTCTATCTTAGAGAGATCGTGGCACTCGGCGTTAGAAAATGTGTCTTAATAATGTCTTCATCACAACAAGGGGTCTCGTACATAGACTGTCATTTGCTTAGGATGCCTTTAAAAAAACGAACTGTTGGATACTTTGTTGATATAAAATTGTTCCCCCCTTTCACTAGGTGCAAACACAACGTTCCCTTTTAGTGAACTGTTCCTGCGAGTGGAACAATTTTGGTTTTAGTCATTTGGTGCATTTGCTTCAGCAGAGGTGGTGTGCTTGGAATTCCTTCACGTGTTAATGAGAGCCGCAGGGCTGTGTTCGCTGGAGCTGAACTCGGAGGCTCCCGAGTCTCCGCGCCTGCTTGGAGAAGCTCGCGACTTTCCGACACGGCCTAATGAGCTGCCGGAAAGGTTCTGTCAATAGCGGCGAAAAATTTGCTTAAGGAGCCCTTCAGACGTGTCCGAAAGCTGGAATGAGCAAGGACTGATACGGAATGAGTGCCTTTGGGGTAAATACTTGTGGAAAGGTCCTTTGCTAGTGATATAAGGAGAAATAAAGGTCATGCTTCAGTGGTTGCTTTGGCAGGGTTGCTTTTGAAATTTGGACTGCGAAATGTAGCTATTAATTGCTGCCTGGAAAAGGACAATACTAAGGAATATCCGAATATGTGCTGTACAAAGGTGGATAGGGCCTTTTCCTCATGAACGGCGGCACGTGGCATTGAGGAATACCTGACAGCGTGAAGAAGGACTGTGGGAGATGAGTTATAAGGGCCCAGCAGGTCAGTGAAAACAGGATGTCCTCAGCATGTGCACGGTGCCTCCCCCTAGGTTTGCTCAAGAGGAGTTCTCCTCTTGAACAGTTCCTCCTCTGCTGAAGGGCAGGAGAAGGTCATCACTTCCCTTTGGCCTATTCCAATTGCCACGTTTTTGGGAGGGAAGCCATCAGTTCGTGGTGCTGCTGGCAGCACAAGGCTTCTGGGTGCCCTCGGAGCCTGGATGAGTGTCCACGTTCAGGACGTCCTCGGGAGCGTGCAAGTGCCCTACTGACTAGTGCCCGCTGAGCGGCTGACCCACTGGGCTACGAAAATGGGCATCGCTTCTCTATCCATCTATGTGTGCTCCCACGACTGCTATCGATAGAGATATGCCAAGTTTTAAAGAAGAAATACACGTCTAAGTATTCAGAAGGGGGCAAGTGCGCACAGGAGCGCTTCGGATGGCACAGCGAATAAAATATCAGCCGCTTCCCAGCCAAGACGGGGTCCCAAAGAGGCTGTGGGAAGCCTCAAATCTCACTCACGCTGCCACGGTCTAGCAGAACTCTGAATTTTCATTATTACTGTGAGATGACTCTTTGTCTGAGACCTACTGAACAAGCAGTGTAGATGTTCTGATCCGAGAAATGAAAGGTATCGTGTTTGTTTAGCTACTTAAGCCTTACTTTCAAAGCTAGCAATACGGACAAGTTCATTTTCAGGGACAAGGGACAGCAGCGATGTGCCTAGACTTAGAGGCACATCTGAAAGCAATACATGTACCTAAGGTTAGAAGCGGGAACCTTTAATATTCAGCATCATTTTCGTAGATGTCACACATGCATTTTTCCTTCTGACTATTAAGTTATTTGAAATGATAAAAAATTGTGATATTTTTAGATGAACTCGCATTGCTCTTGTCAAATCAGAAAGGAAATGATGTTTCTCGTTGAAAAATATTCTGCTAGACTACTTCTTCCTTAAGGAAGTATTGTAGAGACTGCTCAAGCTCTTCAAAGCTTGGGAATTCCTAGGTAAATCTGTATCAAAATTCTAACAGGAGAAGATTTAAAAACATTAAATATACTTCAGATGGGAAGTAGGTGTGACTGGAAGTACTTGCTTGTTACTCAGGCTGTACGTGGTGGCAAGGCTGGAGATTCCTGTTTAGATATTGAATACTTGCGTGAAATCAGATTAGGTGTGTGACTGCAGCTCTAATGGATGAAAGTCAAGACCTTAAAAATCAAAGCTTCCTGTGCACATCTCATGGAAGATATTTTATGGAGGACTCTCCTAAAGAGGAGATTTTCGTAGGCACGGGTATTTCGTGGGTGTCCACGTTCTGTTTGTGTGGATTAGAGAGCTCCCGGTAGCACGTCTGTGAACTGCTCAGAGTGCCAGAGTGTCTAACGTGCATTTGAATAAGGTTCCTTAAACCTTTGTGCCATTTACATTGCCATCGTCTTGGTGCATCTGCATCATGAGCTCTATGAATATGAATAAGTTACTTATGTAGTTTCTGAAAATAAACAGTTTTAATAAATCTTAATGAGATTTCATTCACAATACAGAAGACATGATTTTTCTTCACTCTTTAATTGCAATCCTTTTTCCATTGGGTTTCCTGAGACCAGGTTTCTTCTGTGTTGATTGCGTTGTTTGGGTTAGGCAGAAGAAATGAATGTTTCCTTAGATACATCAGCTGCATATAAAATTATCTTCTCCAAAATACATAATTAGTAACTGCCTTTTTTAATTTAAAAAAAAAAGTGGGACTTTGTGTGAATGCTGTTTACACCATGGGATGTGATGAAAATATATGCTCAGGTAGTGGTTATGGCTTTTTGTCTGTGATGTGACCAGAACCGTACAACATTTACATACATCATTTCTACAGTCGTGATGGATTGACATTATCTATACTGCACTCCTGTTGGTGCAGAGGCATCTAAACGGGCATAGCTCGCATGCACCTAGGAGCAGAAATGAAGATTTTTCGAGAGGAATCAAATTCATCGAAAAATGCATCATGCCCTGATGGAAATTACATGTCTCGGATCCAAACTTTGCGTATTGCTCTGATGCTGCCGACTGAGGAGGAGGGTGAGCAGATTGCTCACGGCGGGTTTTTGAAATGTCGAGAATATCATCTGAGTATGAAGGATGGGCAACACTTATTGGCTCTTAGGAGATGGATGGAGCAGCCTGTGGCCTGCCTGATCCTTGTGCAGAGGGGATTAGCACCCCAGGGAGTAACCGAAAGCTGCTCTGAAAGCACTTGTCACCTTGTGTTTAATATGTGCAGCGAAACAATTAAGGATATAGATTATCTTGTCACTCGGGCTGGGTGGTAACTTTTCTGCTTTTAACAGGCAGTCGTTCGCGCTGGGATCGTGTATTTCAAACTGAGCTTTACCTGGCGACGATACTGGCTGTAATATATGCAGATTATTGGAAATGCAGTAAAATATAAACATTCCTTCCGCTTTGAAAACTACTGGAATATTAACATTCCTGGCTCTAAGGAGTGTGATGGCAGCCCCTTGCCGGTAATTACATGCATACTTGCAGTCCCCAAAATTGCCTTTTTAATACATATGGAAACCCAGACTGGAAAGGTAAGATATATTAGCCTCCCACAGCCTTCTCTGGGTAACGCTTTATCTGTTTTGCCTTGTTGCCTCTTCCAGGAAGATATAAAGATTTTTTTCTTTGATCTAAGTGACAGAGCTATATCGATGTGATGAATGACTTTAATTTCAATGAGTGTGTGTGCCTGGACCTGACACAGGCCACCGGAATATGTAACTGTATTATCTTTGCAAAGATCATCTCTACCATTGCACCCTGCCTTTCAGGAAACCCGCGTGGGGTGGCTGCTTGATTCTCACTCTGTCATACACACATATAGGTATGCAAAAGAGGAAAATAGCACTGCTCAGCATTTTTATTTTTATTTTTTCCTCTTGTTGCATGGAATGGGTACCTGCAAGAGCCACTACAGGCAGAGGTCTGTCACCTACATAGACATTGTAGTGGTCTTGGGTGAAGCTTTTAAGTCACGAGCGTGCGAACCAGCGTGCGGGTCTATTGAGTGTCAGGCTCATGGGCTCTTGGTGTCCCCTGCATAGGCTGCTGTGCTCCCTTTAGACTGTTATAAGATTTCTAAAGTGTTTATCAATGACAATCAGTGATCAGTTAACATTCATCTGCATCCATGTCATGCTACCGATTAATCTTTCTTTTTATATTTTATATGGGCATCACCCTGACCATCCTCTCAGATGTGGATTATAGGGTATAGTTTCACTAATGTAAAGTATATACTGAACCCCAGTTCCTTGTATCCCCACATCATACTCATTATTTGGCCTCATAGAGCACTGGGAGGAATAAGAGAGGGTTTTATTAGTTTATTGATTATTAGTCCTGTGGAGGGTATTTTTGTTCATGTAAGGACTAAAAATTGTCAGTGCAGACTATGGTGGAAGGTTATACAAGGTGGGAAACTGCTGCGTGTGCTGGATCAAACCAAGCATTGGCCTAGTTGGGTCCTGTCTTTTGAGAATGATCTGAAGTAGCTGCCTGAAAAGATGTATGATATAGGGGAAGGCATATGTGATAATTTGCTCAAGTTCCTTCCCAACCGTTTCTTTAATAGCACGGTAATTTGGATATCAGTAGGTAACTTGTTGATTTTCAATGAGACCAGTTTTTTTCTTAAAAAATAACTTGCATTTTCCTAGGAGGAATTAATACTGTTATTTTTCACTCAATATCTTAAATGTTACATGAAAGCAAAAAATATTTCCATGCAAAAATAAATCTATTTTAACATTTTTGTCCATTTTTTTAAAAAAAATAAAGAAGTTAATTCTGCAGTTCTTTCAGAATACCCTCTTTTTATGGTGCTCCTGTCAAATAATCTGAGAACAGGAAGCGTGCCATGCTATTTTTGGTCCTCAATCATTCCTCTCAAATGGAAGGGATTAATAATGTCAACCATTTCCTGGACAATCCAGGAGCTGTTAATTGTTCTGTGAAATCGGCTGTCGACTCCCTACAAGCAGCAGGTCCGTAGCCGGGCAGAGGAGAAATGATTAACTTGCCGAGATACGCTGCTCCAAGTGAATAATTAAAGCGCTTCCATAGCTCCTTAAAGCTAAGGAGTAAGTCGGCAGTAACAAGGATTTTCGTAACCTTAGTGGCTTCTGACCGAAAACGAGTCAATAGAAGATCTTGAGTCTATGTGTGATGTGATGGGTCTTATGTAGAGGCTGAAGGACGTGGCTACGTGGTCGACATCAACCACAACTATGTTGGTCAAAGCAAACCACAGGTAAAGCACGCTGTCCACATCAGAGAGAGAGCACGGTGTGTTGTCAGAAATGTCTGGTCTGCCTTGTTCTTTAATGTGTAGTGAAAAAGGATGTTTCCTTCCTGACATAGACTTCCAGCCATAGTACGGCTTCTGTTGATGGGGTCGTGAAGTAAAGGAAGATCAGGATGGCTGGCCGTGTCGCGCTCTCCTTTGGTCCTCATTACATTCCTCGTTGAGATCTGTTCTCCTCGTTACTTGATGCAGTAGTGCTCATGCTGCCCATCTCCCCTTGGAAGCCCCCAAAGCAAAGTTGCAGCCACTCCGTGGAAATCACGCGGGGGAAAAAAATAGATTCCTGATAGCCAACAAATGGCACGTCACTGGCAGTGTGTTCTGCTCGTGAGATGGAGGAGAACCTCACAGATTCAGGTTAGTGTCTCTTCATAATCTAATGTATATTCATTCCAGTACCTGGCTCTAGGAGAGCGTACTACCACTGGTGACTCCTGAGGGGGAGGTTACGCTCATCCTAACGCCAATGGGTGTCATTGCTTTCCTATAAGTGCAAAGGAGAGAGGATTTACCTCTTTTATGTTTAAAAGGGGAGGGGATTCTAGCAGCCACGTGGTAGTTTATCAGTTAGATGTGTCAAGACACACGTGCTGTACTATGTGTTGTGCAGTATGGTATGCTTAAAAAAAGAGAAAATATCCAGCCAAGGTTATTTAGGTGCCAGCTCTTAATGCACTGAATTCCAGGGGGAGAGTCCATTGCCTTTAACAGCTTCAGGCTTTAAGGAGAGGGTGTTTTGTTTGCACTGACTACTGTAACTTACTCATCTGAGTGCTCAGATAACCTTCATGGTCGAGTAAACACAGATTGTAGCTTTTCCTAGACACCCCAATGGCTTCGTTCAAATGGGTAGGGATTGATAAAATGATTTATCCTTTAGACAGCCTGCTCTTAAATTTTGGTGACTTTCAACTGTAACTACTCATCTCATGAAGTTAAATTAAGTAATCTATACTTCATTATATTGTTGCTACACTGACAATTCAACGCGCAGCAAATTAAGGTAGTGATTATCTTGTGTCATTACCTAAGGATGGGATCTCTGAGAAGACTGTTCAGAGCTCTCTCCAGAGCAAAAGGAACCTGTCCCCACATAGCTGATCATCTTGAAAACAGGCACAAAGTAAGACTCAATATGTCTCTCTATTATAATATCTTTCCTCTGTTTCATAGACATGGGTTTCTCCAAAGATGTTTTCTGTTATTATGATGCCCTTGATATTTTTTCTCTTGAATTTCTTTTGATATCAGGACTTCTAAAAACATTTTGCATAGACTTTTACCCCAAACATTCCCTCCCTGCCTCACCACACGGTCTCATCTATCATCATATCCATATTCCTCAGGCTAACGTGGGCCTAATAGAAACTTTCTGATCCAAATGTGTTATCTCAGCGTTTAATAGATCCTTGTGGAGTTTTGCTTCCATCAGTTTGTCTAATCACTCTTCAAACCTGAGTAAACTGTTAATATTTTCACCGCTTGTTGAGGCAATTAATTCCAATATTTATCTACCATGGGTGAGATAAAGTTCCGTGTGTTTATTTCATATTTGCTATCTGAGCATGTCATTTAAAATTCCCTACTCACGTTATGTTACTCATGAAGGTGTCTATCCTATACCCCTACAGAAATTTCTTTGGCAGGCTACAGTCCTAGTCTGATTTAACTGTCCTTGCTGCCATTTTCTTAGGGTTTTCTTGTTTCAGTAGGTCCCGTTGAAAAGAAAGAGCAGAACTCAAGGTCGCCTCAGAGAAGCCATGGATTTGTCCGGGATCATCGCAAGGGTTCTGCTTGGTTTTCCCCTCCCTTCCAGAAATGCTGTGGCTTTTTGAGCACTGCCAGGTATGTTCAGAGATGCATTAGTTTCCCCTTTCTCTGAGCTGATCCCACCCTGTGTGTGGTTAGGGCTCCCTCTACCCTAGATGCATTTTTCTCTAACATTTATTGACATTAAGGCTCGCTTGCCATTTATCCTGTGATTCCTCAGTACTGTAGAGTCCTTTTGTAGTTTGTCTCAGCCATCATTTTTAATACTCTGAAGACTTTTGTGCCATCAATGAATGCTCTCATGCCTTTATTTACTCCTTTTTCTGCATATTTAAAGTTTGGTCCTGTTAGTCAAAGCTTTCTCCCTTTAAGCACATATATTTCTTAAACAACTGTAATTTTTAAATGCTATAAAATAAACACCAGCACTAGTAGAGTTCCTGAAGCAAAGCCATAGTCAGGACAGTAGTCTGTTGAGGAGGGAGGGGAAAAATACCTCATTCAAGTATTGAAAGCTTATATAACATTGGTTAACCTTCTCTGAGGGTCATAGCGAGTGTTTGGGCGTTTGGTCTCAAGGTCCCCAACTCCATTAGCTGCATAATGAAGAAGAGTGAAGCATTTATAAATAAAGGCGTGTGAAGCATTTATAAATAAAGGCGTAGCTCTTGCCAGTTCTTAGCTACGGCTGCATATGGAGAGTAGTTATTGATCAGTAAGGAATGGGAGCACTGCAGCCTGAATGCATAAGGATATTTAGCTATTTCCCTCCCCGTAAGGCTTTGCTGATGAGGCTTTCCGGCCCCTTCCCGTATATATCCTGCCGTGCAGCTAACGAGCAACTTCCAAGTTTGATTCCTGATGATACTGCACACCAGTGTTGCTAAATAGCTCCCAAATAAGTAATGCTTACTTACTAAACAGAACATTTGAGCTGCCATCACTGAGGAATTTTATTTCATTCTTCAGTGACAAGTCTAGCAAATTTTATTTTGCGCTTTTGACAGTACATAATGTGTAGGCAACGTGCGCTGCGTTTATAAGGGATGCACTGCATCATATGAAATATTACCTGTCATTAGAGCCTCCATCAGTCATGTCGGACTGGCATAAATCACACTGAATAAATTCCCATTTTTAGAATACACGTTGTTCTAGCAAGTGCACTGCCGTGTAAAAACAATTCCTTGGAAAAACAGAGGAGCACCCAGCCTTTGAAACAGCACCCGGAAAACTCCAAGTAAGACTGGCAACAAATGCTAACATAGCAAAGTGAATGACCTGTGCCTGTGCAGAAACCCTTACTACGGGGGAATGTGACTTACGGTGAAAGGGAGGTTGCCATTAATAAATACAAATAGTGGCCCTTAGCAGCTGAGAGCTTAGAGCTAATTTGACATTGGGTGCTAATGTGTCCTATGTGATGCACTTGTTGCACAAGCTGATTCTTCCCTTTCCGGGAGTGTGATGATTTTCATGGATAAGGTAAATGGCTTTCCAATTTCTAGGTTTTTCAGATGATATTATAGATTTTAGTTGCCCTTCTAAATATCATCAGGCTGTGTGTGTGTTTTTTTTTTTTTGAAAATACTGTTTCAATCACATCTGCAACTAAGAAAGGGTAAATGTTTATTATGTGGTTCGGAATATTGTGCTCTGGGAGCTATGAATGTTGAATCTCGAATGTCATGTTATCTAGGCAGTAAGTCCTGTCAGAATGAATGGGATTTGAATATATGTAACTATAAAATCCACCTGTCTAGGTTTTACTTAAGCACAAGGTGAGAGATTTTGCCTTTGGTGGCATTTTCTTTTTTCAGAGCTATTTAATTTTTCATTTTCACCAGCATATATAGGCATCCTGTATATATAATGAGTTATACTATTAGAGAATGGCAGTTGTATATTTTACTTGGCTGTATTTTATACGGTGCTGTCTAATGACTGGAATCCTCCTAAATATTCCTTACTCATGACCAGCCTGATGTCACAAATGCAATTCCATGCACGTTACTCTGCATGTTTGCAAAAGAAAGCATTTTGATGCAATATTAGATCAAACAGCAAATGAAATTATCACTGAATGATTTTCAGCAACATCAAGATAATTTATTTCCATCGAAACTGGGAGCTTGTAATTACTGATAGGAAATGCGACACATCATGAACTGCTTTAGTGACCTGATACAAGTGGTTTTGCACCCAAATGCCCAGAGGAACAATTTTCTTCTGTACATTGGTTAAGCAGCCGTAATTGTCATCATTCTGTATGAGGAGTTTCCTTATGCAACGGAATAAGTTTTGAATATAAGGTGGGAGTTGACGTAGGATTGGTATGTTTGCTCTAAGTGTAAATAATACACCAGGCATCTACATATTTATTGAGCTATTCGTTAAAAAGTTGAAGTGAAAATGCAGAAGCTCTGACAGCCAGCTTTTATTCCTGCAATGAATTTATGCATATGGAAGTTGAAATCAAGTGAAATTTATTGTAATGGAAATGACATTTAATGCAGTATAAGAATGCTTGTAGGAACAGTTTTCTAAAAGGAAAACATGAAATGAAATTGTGCAGTGCTAATAATGTTAAAAGAATTGAAAAGCATTTAAAAAACAATGGTTTTTTTTTTACATTGAAGCATTTATATTACCAACCATAAAGGCCATTTTTTTGGTCATTGAAATTGTGTACTAACTAGTAATTATTAATTCCTGCAAGTTTTTTTTTTTTTTTAAGCTTAAGAAGTTCCAATACAACAAAATCCGGTTCAACAAAAGTTGAAACTTAATTAAAAGAAAAAAATCATCACTGCCTGCAACATCATGTAATTGAACTATTAGTTTACAGAATCTGTACAAGTTTTTCCCCATGCACTCCTCCTGAAGGTGATTAGAGTCACCAGGTCAATAACTGGAAACCATTAATGCTAATAGTTGGCATCAGAACACTTTCCTACATGGACTGACTGATCAAATGGGGGGAAAAAAAAGGTATCATTCAGAGGAGAAAACAATGTAATACCTGGTTCTGTTACAAAATCAATTCAGTAATGAGGTAATTGAGCCAAAAGCAAATTGGCTGGTGTCAATAAGGAAATAATTGTTCCAGTTCTTTTTGTACAGTCCCAAGTGAAAACTCATTTAATGTAATAAATAGAAGACAAAGGAACTTTTATGTCAAGACACAAAGTTGAAAGGAGTTTATCAGATATTCGCTCCATCTCCACGAAATTATTTCAACATGTATATGTACGTGTATTTATATGGAAGGTAGAGGAGGGTAGAACTTGTCTGAAGGCCTGAAGCAAGACAGTGCCACGAGTGCCATTCAACTTAATTAGCCTTCTAACTCACGGAGCCCACGCACACAATAAGGTGGAAGCCCTACGGAGTCAATTGAGTCTTGGATCCCTCTTCCCCAGGCTTAAGTTTCAACAGGACAATAGTACATTCTACAGTGTTTCCTTTATGGTCAAAAATGGGAAATAAAACAATGTTTCAGCTGCTTTAGAGTGATGGACAGTATAGGATAAACAGCCTGCCGGTGGGTTTGGGCTTTCCTGATCTGCAAATTAAGTTACTGAACAAATACTTCATATGCAGCAGGTAAGTAACTGACGGACTCCAAATCATAATCCTTCCCATAAAATATTCTCTACCTGTGTAATATCAGTGGAAATTTTTTTTGAATACTTCTAATACATTTCAGTATGCTGGTATAAATATTAATGAGCTTATGGTTCGTTTCCCTAGCTGTTGCTCTTGCAGGTGCTTCCTTAGCTCCCGTCCATTTATAAACAGCTTGGGAATTGAGCAGGATTTGGTGACAGCAGAATTAAGGTTCTATTACAATTTGGGATTTTCCATCCCCTAATAAAATTGCCTTAATGGATTTTTTTTCTCTTTTTTTTTTTTTTTTTTGATCTTTAAGCAGCATACACAATGAGAGCTCCCTTCCCTTTAATGATAACACAAGCGCCTCGGAGCGCCTGCTTTTGATCTCCCATATAATCTCAGATCTCCGAGTGACTAATATTATACCATGACTGTCATCTGCAAGTTTGGCCAAGGAAGGCCTTGTTCACAAACTCCGGGTGCCCTGGCTACCTAAGCTACGGATGAGAAGCTGCCTCGTGTCCTGGAGCGGGGCCGGATTTGGATGCGAAGGAGCCGAGGCCTCGGAGGGAGGTGGATGGAGCCCAGGGCTCCCGCCTCGGGCAGCAGGTTGAGGCAGCAGAGCAGAGGAAGCTGCGGCTACCTCCGTGCCTGGCGGGTCAGGAGGGCTGTTCCCCATGAGCCGGAGAGGAAATAGTTAATGGAGGTGCTCACGGATCCATGGAATTCGGTGCAGGCAGCGAGGACATGGAGGTGAGCAGAGAGCCGGGATGAGCGGGGGTGCGTGGGGCGGCGCTGCAGCTGGCAAGCTGGCGCGCTCCTCCCTCGGCACGTGCCAGAAACTGGGGGGTTTGTGCCCAAAACGCTGCCCCGTGCTCCCGTCATGCTCCAGGTAGCGCTTGCAGCCCTGCCAGGTTGGCGGTGGCAGCTCCCGATGTTGGCAGAGAGCTTTCTGAAATGATCCCGCTGAGCTAGAGCCACATAACGTGGGGTTGGCCGCAGTGTGGGGCTTGGGGGTTCAGCGGTAGGAAAGTGGATACGGGGGAAAAGAGCAAAAAGGGTTCGGGGCTGGTTCACGGAAAGGGGTGATTCGGTGTGGGTAGGGTTGGCTGCCAAGGCTCTCCGAATCAGGAACATCCCTGAGAGCAAACACTTGAAATGACCTTGCGTTTATTCATTTGACAAACATATGTGGAACAGGATTTAAAGCAAGCCCCGGATAAACAAGTTAACATATATATCATGTATATGTACGTATATGGAGTTCCTGCATTGAGTGCTGCAGTTACTCATGGTTTTGGGGTGCCCAGAAACGTTGCTGTGTTTCTCTCCTGCCAGCTTTGGATCGTTGCTTCTCCGAGGGGGATTTCACGGCGTGGACAAAGCGGCAGGGAACGTTCCCGGTGTGTCTTCCCTTGGAAGCCGCATCTCACCTTCCCAGGAGGAAGTCTGACATGACACGAGTCTTGAGCGGCTTTCGCTCCCATTCCCACTCACAGGGCTCTTCTGAGCCCGGATCACAGTGTGAGCATTATCCGTGATCACAAATTAGTGCATTTTACACGTAATTAAAAAAAGAACAGTGTTATTACATCCTGACGGAGGTGGAAATTTTAAAACTAGAGCTTACTGACTTGCCTTGGAATACATGTACATGTTTCCAAACATAACAGAAGCAATCAGTTTGAGATTATTTTTAAAATATGTCACTCAAGACATACGAATGATCAATATTTTATTAATATTTGTTGCTTCTTGCCTACAGATAAAAATTGAAAGAATTGAGAGCGAAATAACTTTTCATCCACAAGGTTTCATTGAAATACACTTCTTGTTTTATGGCTTGAGTTGCCTGTTACCAAAGACAGCAACTACAGAGTATGGAAGTCAAATGAGCTTTAATTTGATACACGTGAGTCTCTCATTTGTTCTGGGCACATTGATTTATTTAACAGGTAAGTAACAGTATCCGCTTCCTCTGCTCCTCAGTCTGTATTAACTAAAACTAGTTGCAGACTGCCCACACTTGACAAGGATATCAACTAGCTACCAATGTAGTGTAAGTGTCAATGAGTGTGAAAATCCTTGAAATGGACGTGAGTGGTCTCCTTGATCCATCCTTCCTTCTTGCTGATCTGTCTTCAGAGTTTTAGATTGGCTTTCATTCCGGTCAACATATGCTGTGCACATGGAAACCAGCCGGTATTTCTTTCTCCTCAGTGTTCCAGTAGAAAACTCAGAGCTTTCTGTCTTGCAAATAGCTGCAGTAGGTAGAGTCGTGTTGTCAAGTCCAATACGATATCATCATCCTCCCTGCAATCCTGGCTTCCTTTTAATGGAGCTTGCTGGCAGATTTTGGATTTCCCGTGTTGATTTGACTGATGCTGGCCAGCTGTATTTTGCCACACTGTTGCTTTCACCATTTCCAGTTGTTTTAATGCTTCCTTCTAAGACAGCCTCATGTCCCTAGTACATCCTCATTCTCAACCGAGATACCTTTATAACTTTTTTTTAATTTGATTTTGGATTTCGTTTCCATGTTTTTCCCTTTTACAGGTGGTGAGTCTGTCCTGTAGTCAGGAAGTTCAGTATGAGCAAACACATCCTTTCTATAGGCACTGCCTGTCTTTCTGGCCATTGGTGAGAAGCAATGAGCTTAAATAGCAAATTCTTCCTCTGATGCTATACTTTAGGCACAGGAATAATCATTAAAGCTAAAATATAGATTAAATATCGTCTGTACAACAACAATTTTAAAGGTTCAGAATGTGGCAACTTCAGGAAACGTGTGGATAAATAGGTCAATAAAGCGGGTCACATAAAGGCATATGTGTAAGGGCGGATGGGATTAGTTCTTCCCATAATTACAAGGGAAGTCCTCAACATCTGCTCTATACTGAGATCCTAAAAGCCCTTAGGCAACAATAAAGTTACTCGTTGTGGCAGATTGAGTCCAACTTGCTTGCTGTACTCGAGACATTAGAATTACTTTTCAGTATCACGTCTGCCTCCGTTGACTGTTATTAAAAATAAGACCCGTGTTTAGTTGCCTGAAATGTTTGTGTTTTCTAACCGTGGAAACTCTTGTGATGGCGTTTAAAAGGAATTCAGAGTTGAAGTCATGTGCACGTGAGCTGGATTGCTGGTACATGGAACACTGGCCCTTGGAGAGCTGTTCTCGCTGCGACCCACGGGGCCCGTCGCTCCCGACGGAGCAGCGCTTGTCCCGCCCGGTCAGCAGCCTCGGTCGTGTCCGGAACCTCCTCTCCCTGCTGCCGTGACCCTGCGGGGTCAGGGGCTCAGCACCCGCTCCCTGTGTGCATCGTCAGGGCGGAGATGTGGGTGCTGTTGTAGAACAGCTAACGTTGATGAAGGATGAGGGTAGGATGGCTGTGAAAGGAAGACGGTTTGCAAGGTGCTGGAGGTGCCAAAGGAAAGCAATTCAGAGAATGGGAGCAATAGAAATAGGAGAACAGAAGGAGAAAAAGGGATTAAATGCTGAATTTATTCTGTTGTAATATTCCCCCCTTCCGTTCCGGATTTCACCTCTTGCTCAATGTCCCGTAGAAGCCCCACAGGGCGAGCTGGTTCAGCCGCTGTTCCCGGGAAGCCGGGCGCTGTCCTGGGACTGTTTCAGGTCAGGGTATACAGACCCTCATCTCCTCGGGATGCTCACAGAGAGGCTGGAGGGCAGTGGAGTGCACGGCACCCTGATAAATTCCGCACAGGTGGAACCTCTGGGTAAGGGGCACTTCCCAAGAAGACCATTCTCAGCTGCCCCTCACGTGTATTAACTATGCAGTCAACGGCACAGGTTCATTTTGCCTCTGTGGGTGTTACAAGGATTTTCATCCCCAGCAAAATCAGTAGCAAATGCAGCAAATTTCTGTTTCAATATAGTCTTCACCTTAATTTGCTTCTAATTAGCTTAATTTGCCATTACTGATATCTACAAATTTCTCATGCCATCGTCTGTGTGAGGAAATAATGGATAGCAAAAGTTCATCTACCTGGAACAATAAACAAAAATGGTCCTCAGAGCTGGGGGTGTTTGCCAGCTGGGGATGGAGGCGCTTGGTAAAGGCAGGTGCAGAAGCAACTGCAGGTGCCACATTAGTGATGATGTGTGGCATCAGTACTAATAAATGCTATAAAATACTGTGTAAATACTGAATACTATCAAAAATGTGTAATACTTGTCCTGAAAAGTGATGTTCTTGTAGGGAATACATCTCAGGTGTTCCTCCCAATGTGTTATAAGATGCCTGATCTGTTGCTTTGAAAAGGGCAGGATAAAAGATGAGCATTGTTTTCTTATTTGCACTTGTGTAATTAAAATAGCCTTGCTCTCCTTCCTTTAAATGCAAAGCTCCTGGACGGAGATGTCTGCCAGCTAGTTAGCATGATGGTTTCAATCCTGGCAAGCCAGGAGGTCATTAAGGGATTTAAAATAAGTGCTTTAATTTCTTCAGTTTTGAATAGAAAGTTCAAAATGTCTTTCCTTATGTACAATTACTCTTACAAACTCAAAGCGTAGGAATTGATATGATGGCAGCAATGAAGTAAATCTCCTGTCCTTCCCATGTGTACAGGTACTGGTTCCAGATGCCTTTAAAAACCTTTTCTTTCTTTTTTTTTTTTTTTTTTTTTTGACTTTTTTTTTTTTTTTTTTTTTTTTTTTGTGAAATTATTCTTATAATGTAGCTTGGATTTTTTTTGTTTATATAGACTAAATGTTCTGTTTCCCTTGAACACTTTCCTACTTTTAATGAATTTGGAGGATTCTTGCTGACCTCTCCTTGTTATTTATCTGCCCAGTAAAAGGTAACTGTCTTCATTTCTGTGTCTTAATAGCATGCATTGGGAAGTGGAGATATATTTGCTAATACTGGAATCTGGACTACGATAGCGTGTAATTAGCTGTATAGCTGGAATAACATTTGGTGTTATGAAAATTGCTGTGCTGCAGTGAGTATGAGCCAGGAGGATAGCGGTGGTGGGGTGTCGGGGCCTTACTTTTGCCATTAGTTTGCCTTGCCACCTTGAGCATCGTCCTCTCCCCTCCACCTCTCTTCCCTTCCCAACATTTATCTCCTCCTCTTAAAGAGGTATTGGGCAAATGGACTGGCTTTTATTTTGTGCAATAATGGGGAATGCTTTTTAGTGTCTGCGAGTATTATTTTAAGCAAATATCATCTAATGGAATTTTTTCAGCCTTGAAATATGATTATGAGAGTCCTTCAAATAATAAATAAGACTCGTGAAGCCGTACGCTGGGGAGCTCTTGGCCAACATTGAAGTGGTGACATGGTTTTGATTTTTGAAGTTCTGCCCAGAAATCTCGGCCTAAACTCTTGTCTCAGAGTCAGATCAGGGTGTGTGGAGTTGGTGAGCGTGGTGAGGGGTGCACGGAGTCCCAGGTGCTCGACCTGAGCATCGCTCTATCTATATGATACGCTATATGTTTTTTAAGACGTGACGTGCCATTGGGATTGATAGAGAAGGTTGTAGCTGCTGATGTTCCTGAGATGTCGTTCTAGTGTCTCCTTTAAACCTGGCTTAGAGCAAAAGAAGACCGCCTAACCTGCAACCCATGTTACTTTAGATATTGGTGGGGTTTTTCCCTGTCTGTAAGAGTGGATGGACCACTAGGAAAATCTCAAGACCGGACAAACGCTGCCTGAGGATGATTTAGGCTTCCTCAGTGAAAGGGACTAGACTTGGATAATCTCTGGAAGCTTCTGTCAGTCCTGTATTTCTCTGATTTTCTGATCAAAGTCATTTTGAGTAAATGCGCAGATTGGATTACTTATTTCTGTGTCTAGTGTCACAGTTATTTTAGAAAGGATTAAAAATCTCAGGAGGGGAAGAAAGTCAAAACCTTCAGCCAGCCTCTGAAGCTAGAAAGAAGCTTTTCATGTCAAAGGTTCTTTTGCATACTGATACTTCCAGGTTTCTGATACCTTCTGAAACACGAGGCCATGCTCCCTGCAGAAATAGGGTCCCAAACCAGCAAATACTCTTTGCATGTTTGTGTCCTATTACATTCACATGCATTTTGTTGAGTTTGCCCTTAATATGGCTTGGAGCGTCATGTAATTGGAGAGCAAAATTAATGGGTTTTTTTGTATGTAACCCTTTTTCCCTCTTCATCTTTTAATTCGTGTAGCTCCTCTTGTAGGCACAACTCAACAACATCAGTGCTGAAATGAGCTGGATGCCATTTCATGTCCTTTGGGTTCCTTTTAAATCTAGTCTCCTGCCAAAGATGTCTCATGTACCAAGCCAAGAAATATGAATCCTCAAATGAAAAATTGGGTGAATTCATCATTGCAATGTCATTTTTCTCTATCCCTCTTTTCAGCTGACTTCTACTCATTTGGCTAAAAAAAAATATATATATATTTTTGAGCGCATATTTCTGTATCTAAGTTTCTTCACCATTTTGCTTTCCTGAGCTTTACTTTCTGCCTTGGGGACGTTTCATTTTGCATAAATGCACTAAATGTGGACAACACGGATGCTGCCTTTCTCCAAGGCCTGCAGCTTCCTATCTGATTCCTGTTCCCTATAGTTGTTTTAAAACTTCATTCTTTACTTCCTCTTGTAAATAGAGGCTGTTATTTTGGTGTGTTAGAACAACAGACTTTCTGATTAGAGGCTGAAGTTGCAACAACGGAGCAAATCTCTCTGTTCTCTCACTCCATAAATTAGAGAGTTGTTGTCCTTTCATTCCTGTGTTCTCCTATGCCACATTTGGGGGGTTCCTCCTCTACGAGGTGTGCAGGGGCGAAATGCACCGAGTTGCAGAGCGCCTTGATGAAGCAGCTGGGGCGAAGCATTGATCTTTTCTTCTGCTTTTCCTTCGCGCTCCGATAAGGAGTTAGTTCCCGCTGAAAACTCCCTCCTTTAAATGCCCCCCGTTGTGGGTGCGACGACACTTCAGCTCATGAAGCACACGCGTGTTTTAAACTTTGAATTCATTTAAATGTTGCTCCTTAGCCCCTTAAAGTAGCTAATGCAATCAAAGGGTGCTGTAGAGCTCAGGCAGAGAGACAGGCACCTCTGCATTTCCTCCCGAAGAAGTGCAGGTGCTGCTGCATTTTTGCAATGTTTAGCCCCTATGAACTGTGTTAAAATGCAGCCCAGTGTCTCCCATGGCTGCTGTGGGGCTGGGGGTGTGTTCCTGCAAAATGCTCACAATGCCAGGCAGAAGTATTGGCCTGTCCTTTGAAATCAAACGGAAAAGACTATCCAGGATCCCAAGATGATGTGGACTGCTTTTCAGAGATGACTGTTTCCTAAATAAGGATTCCAGAAGAAATCTGCTCTCTTTTAGGCATCTGGTAGGTACCACAATTAAACGGCATCATAGTAGGTGTAGATCTTTCAGCGTGGAGCAGCTTGTGGTGGTCGTGTGCCTCAAGCATCATGGAACACATCCCGTAGGAGACTTGCCTGAAAACCTTAATTGAAGTCCTTGATATTAAAAAAAAATTAAAAAAACCTTCCCACCCCAAGTTTATTAGGATTAATTGCTTGTTGATATTGTTCCGCATATGCTCTATGGTGAAAATATAACTAGATGAGAACGTTTTTAAGCTGTATTGGACATTTTTTCCCATGGAGGGTCTCTTCCAGATACTCAACAACTGAGAGCGGTGATTGTCCTTCTGCCAGATGAGTCTGCTCTTTGCTGTTCTTAAAACCAACAAAAATGTGATCATAAAGCATTTGTAACTATAAGAAAATCTCTATCCCATCTGTATTTCTATTTGAAATATATTGGCTTTGCCTCTTGCAAGCTTTCAGAAATCTGTACGCGGGAATGTTCCTGGGGAGGGGGGTGCTTGGGCTGGGGATGTTACTGAATTCTCATTTAGTCCTGAGAAGTTTCAGGCGTTTTAGAGGCTTAGGATCATTGCCAGGACTGTAAGAGCAACCAGGCAGCCATTAAGCTATGAAGATATTATGAAGTTACTGTCTTCAATCTTCATTTAGGTAAGTTGAAATCGATAAGAATGTGGTGTTTACTCTGGAGAAATGGAAGTAATCACATAGATCTTCAGAGCAGTGCCGTATACCTGCGGAAATGTCTGAGGTTGAGCACATCTCTTGCTGCACCGGGTAGGATTTCACAGAGCTTGTTTAGATGCCCTAAAAAGAGAAGCCCGGGGTTAGATTTGTTTTGGGATGAGGATGGGGAGCGCTGTCCTGTGCTACGGGTTCCTAGGGAGGGAGCATCCTCCCCTTTGAAGGGCTTTGGCTGTGTGATTTGAGCATTGCTCTGTACGTGGCAGGGGAAGAATGAAGGTCAGTGCTCCCTTCTTCATCTTTTCACACCATTATGTGCTTTTTTAAGAGTGATTAAAGGGAATACTCAGGAGCTTTTGCTTAAAACAAGTCTCCATTTAGAGATTTCTACATGAAAAAAGGGGAAAGAATTTGTCACTTTGATAGTATGTGTTGGTAACATACTGCAAAGACTTTCTATATGGCTTCTATAAACACTCTCTGCTGAAATCCCAAAGCAGTCTGATAAATCTATTAGAAACACAGGAAGACACCTCAAAAGAGGAACTGAAGTAGCAGTAATAAAGTTAATACCAATAATTAAGGTTTATACATTTGCATTCAAAGAATGTGTTAGTAATAAAAATATATTTATATAAACTGTAAGGAGCAAGTCATTTGTGAACCACAGAAAATCATTTTCTTTTTTTCCCCTGCTTTTTTCCCCTGTCTAGTAGAGTGTAACTTCTTCTCAGAGCTCTTCCCCAACCTGGAGAGTTTGTGGTAAATCTGTCCTGTTTTGATTCTTTATTGTCCAACTTGGCTGAGCCGTTTTCCTTGAGGGAGCAATTATTGGAGCTCCTTGTTGTACTTGGTGGTTTGGGGGAGTGTGAGGGAGAGCCTTGGTGTAACATGGCATCTCTGAGAGCCGTGCACTCCCTCAGGCTGGGTCTGGATTCACAGACGAATTCACACGTTGGTTTGGAGGTGGGCAAGGAAGAGGCTGAGCAGATATGAGGGATACGGAGCACGACTCTGTGGCACGTTGGTCCTATAGGAAGGCGGGCTGAAAATACAGGTTTGGAATTGCAAAAAAAAAAATCAGGGATCTAAGCAATGATGGCAGTTCCATGCATGAAGTCAGTGGAAGGGGCTTTGTCCTCACTTGGGTTCCTCTAGCAAACAGAGGCTTTTCCAAGTGAAAGGAGGCGCACACGTTCTCCCTGCACTCTGCTGGGCCTGCTAGAGMGCCAGGCTGAGCTTTACCTTGCTGATCACCCTGAAATGCCACTTTGCAATAAATAGGAAATTAGAGAAAAATCAATCTAGCCCATGGTAATCTGCATTACGCTTCAGAAAAATACCTCATTACTTATATTGTACTCTAAAGGACTTTGTAAAAGCGGAGTGGTGCACCTTTGCTGTCGGGTTTGAATTTATACCCGTTCTCTGTAATTTATCGGTATTATGAAAAATGCAATTGTAGGAATGCTGTGAGCTCTGCTAATTCAGCTTGTATCTATCTGCCTTGGAAGCCTGAATGACAAGGCAATTGTGAAAGAAGTAGAAAATGGGTAAGGGAGAAAGCAATGAAAAGCATCTTCCAACTCAGACCTGACGAATTATTGGTTTTTCATTTAGGTGATGAATGTTGCCGTTTTATTTGCCATGGTTTGGGTGGTATATTTCATAGCGAGATAGCAGAAATTTGTATTTGTTAATCTTTTTTAATAGATRTGGCATTAATCGAATGTTCCAAATGTACTGCAGATACTTTTAATTCCCAAAATAGCTCTTGCTATTTGTTTATTTCTAGCACTGGTTTCCAAAGTGATGTGAGCTTGGAAAAGRAAAATCATTAGGCGTGATTTCTTCTTACATGTGTAGTGCAAATTCTTCAGACCTGTCAGACCATTCATTTCTGGGGTTTTGGGGTTTTTTTCTTGTTATTATTTCCTCCCTTTGCCTGAGTTGGCTCAYTGCATTTACTCTCGTGCCCTAGCAAGCTTCTCTTGCCTTGGAGACGGCACCATTTGCACTCAGATCTGCCTCCTGCTCTCAAAGCAGTATAAGGTGGCATTTGTCTGTGTTTACACTAGGCTATTACTAGTGCAGTGTAGGGAATATGTACACAAAAATAGTCAATTTGCTGCAAATACCCCAATGCAKGTGGAAGTAGACTGGTAAAAATAAACCCCTGTGCTATATAAATAAATCAATCAGGAAACTGATTCCAGATATATTGTTAGCTACTAGCAGTTAAAAGTAATTTTTCTGTGTTAAGGAGRATCACACCTAATACAAACACTGTATTATTAAGATAAAGCAGTTGTGCTGTAGCATTGTCTAACCACCCTGACTTTATTAAGTTTTCTTGGATTTATGAAATAATTGAACATGTGTAGTCGCATCAGGCGCTGGAGAGCRTTCTGGTTTGGGGGTACAAGTGCAGGCAGCCTGAGAATCTCTGTTGCAAGGAGATGTCTTGAAATAGCCCTCCAGAAGGGCTTGACCTGCTCCGGGGCCCCTTGCTCGGGCTCTTTTTGCCTTGCTCAGGTCCTGCTCTGGAGGAGTTAACCTGAAGGGCCCTAAGTCGCTCCTGGRGCACCTGGAGGTGCCAGCCGAAGTCCAGGCTTGCGGGCACAGTGCCTAATTGTGCAATAGCTCTTCCTGRTGGATTTCTCATGCCAGGGCTGTAGCTGGGCAATCGCTGCTGATGAGTGCACTGAGGAGAGAGATCCTTGTACTAGAGTTACAAAAAGGCATCGAGAGCCGACCCATACACCTCAAGTTCAGGTTGGCGCTTAATGCAAACTCAGTTATCCTAGGAAAACAGATCCCAAGGCATGGGAGTGCTTTATCGCCCTGAACCTCTTRGGCTTGGAATAAATCAGTGAAGCCTGGGAATGAAAGGGCTGGTGTGCAGGCTCCCAGAGGCTGCTCTATCCCAGCTCAGTTTSTGTGATCCCAATCCTGAAACTTGCATCCCGATTGTTTTCCTATAGCCTTTCTGAAGGCCGCAGGGGACACTGTGTTTGCCCACAGAGGATGTTCTCCAGTGCTTGTGCTGAGGGGCGTTCTGCAGCTGGGACTCGGACCCGTTCAAACGCGGATGTTGCTGAACAGGCATAGGCTGCACTGCTGGGGAACTGGCTGGAATTGCAGAATGGGAATGCAGACCATAAGGAGGGATCGGGGTTCTTACTCCTCATGTCAGGTTTGTTCTTATCCTTTTTAACGATAATAATTGATGCTACTGCCTCACGCAGTGCAAGTGGTTTCACTGTGTTTCAGCACATTGCCCGGGTGGAAGGAGTTTGCTGTGTGCCTCTCTGCTCACGCCGAGGATCTCTGTTTGCAGATAATCATCACGGGACACTTAGTGATCACACGTGGATTTTCCCTTCCCCAAATCACACGGTTGGCAGGAAGACTTCTAGCAATCAAGATTAAAACCAGCGGTTGCAGTTCTCCTGGAGGGAATTGATAAGAACGCGGCGATATTCCAGCTCCTTTGGAATGTGGCTTTTCCCCCGGATTGACGCCGTGCCAAGAAGCGTCTCCCCGCTGTACTCGKGATTTTGGGTCCGTTCGTATTTGTCCTCTCAGAAGATGGCTCTGGGGTTGAGGTTGTGCCAGTCACCACGGAGGTAGTCGCCCCTGGCCTGGCAGAGCCGTGCCACCTTCTCCTGAGCACTCGTGCCGTTCTCCATTCCATGGAAACCCATGCGMGCATTGGGCTCTGGAGCTGGGATCAAACTGGGCTCGTCACGTGGCCGGGGGCACGCGCCCCTTTGGGTGACACCGGTTCGGAAGTGGGAGGTTTTGTCCTAAGAGGCTCTTGAGCCACCAGGGGCCAAGGAGCGTCTTGTCCCTTCGTTATCCATCCCCTGCTGTCAGATTGCTTCAGCCTTTAAAACCAGCCTCCCCTCTTGCTTCTGAATCTAGCTAAATTGTTAGTMATTTCCGCACTTAAAACAGGAAGAATAGGTTAATTGCTTAATGAGCCACAAATAATAACTTAATAAACCTCACAGATCAGAAAAACACAGCGAGGTTCGTAGGTTACCCTTAATTGTCAGATTTTCCCATTAATTCTGTGGGTGCTCACAAATACCGCGCCGGGCGGGTGGTGAGTTTCCATGGCACTTCAGAGCCAACCARAGCAATAGAGCAGGAAAGAGATTAAAAAGTGGGATTGCTTCTTAATTGCTGCTGAAGAACAGACTTTAATCACTAACGGGATGRTCTTTACTCACGACAAACTCTGTAAAATAATAATGCCCAAGACCTGGGTCTTGCTCAGCAACGTCCCAATAAATTGTGCTGTTGGCTRCAGCGGGAACCAACTTCGAAGAACATTTTTTCCAATCGGTTTGCCAAAACACGGATCAGAGGTGTGGAGAGGAGGTGAATGACACATGAATAACATCTGAGGCCGATGGAACGGCAGCAGCTAACTCAGATACAGCTCTGCAGGTGCTGCCTTAACCTCTTGCTGGACTTCCTCTGATACTGATCTTTTCTCACAGGCCTGCTCTGGGATTATGTGAGAATGTCAGTTTCTCCTTTAAAGCCCAAATGCTTCTTGGAAGAAAATGGGGGGAAAAAAATGATGTTTTAAGGTTCAAAAAACAAAAAAAGAAAAAAAAAARGGAAAAACAAAGTACTGCTTGATACTGTTTGTTAAAAACATAGTATTTYGTCATATTGGGAGCTTTGATGCATTTTTTTTCTAACCCAACTTTAACCTTGGACATTGCAAAACTGCCTAGTGGCTTTCAAAGTCACCTTTCCCAATGAAGTGACAATAGAATCTGCTCGGGTGTTTTTTCCCCCCCACCAAAGCAGGAAGACAATGGGCAGAGCAAAGAGAGAGCCAAACATTCCCTCTGCATTTCCGAACRCTGCAGTTGCTGCAGAGTAGGCATGGCTGTGTTTATTTCCAGGGAACAGTGATGTACCCATTAATCTGGAAATGATCCCTCTCAGGGATCAGAAATGCATGGCTATGGGCAAGAAACCGGTAATCAATTTTGCAGCAAAATGCTACAGCATTTTTAATTATTTTCCTTTGAGTTAGATGGCTTCACCATATGGAGTTATACCCCAGAAAAGTCTGTGAAATGTTTGTAGTCATCCATATTGTCCTTACAGCRGAAACTCTAAGAATCATTAAGTCAGGATATGAGAGATACAAAATCAAATTCYTCCTTGTGGTATCTATGTAAATTTTACAGCTCTATAAGATACGAGTTAAGTTAATCCGGTCTTAAATTGTGTCTTAAAAATTAAACAAAACAAAACGGAAAACTCACCTTGCCTCAAGCTTTGACAAAAGGTTCATTGATCCCTAAACAGTCACAAATGCCAGTCATGAAAATGTCCCTATTTGGACACAAATTTGGACATTTTCTTTGTTGTTGGGTTATGTTGTGAAGAATTTGATCAACGCACTGACGTGCTCCTGCTTGCTTCGAATAATTTATATGTAACTACTAGAATATGGATTTGTACCTTTACTTACAGTCAGAATTATGTTCTCCAGAAGTGTTTAATGGAAGGGAATATTCTTCCTTTACAGGGAGATTGGTGAGATCTGGACTTAAAGAATACAAGCGCATAGCTATAAACAAAGGGAACATCTCGAGTATTAAACCTTGGACATTCCCTGATAGAGCAGTATAAAACTAATACACACACACACATACGTATATATACATTTTGGGTTAACTGTGATATCAGAGAAGTAAATCCCTTGTCACATGGGGTTCTTACAGAGAAATAGTTTCCTTGCAAGAGGCTGTGAATGAAACCTGTGTGCATTTCTGTGCACATCGTTGTGTGTTCATTTAGGAACGCACCTCGGTGACCTGCAGCCCCCTGAGTTCTGAGTTTTTATTTTAGATCGCAACAAGGAATTTTAGTGGGGAATAATAGGAGGAATTATAGAATGAGAGAAGTTGAGCGTCGTGTGCTCGGCCTCCCTATCCGTCTCCTCCCCAAAAGGTCTGGCGTGAAATAAGCTGTGTGCTGGTGGCACRTTATGCGTGTTACTGTCACAGAAGGACAAGTTGTTATTAAATGTTGGCCCGAGGCTGGTGCTCCTATGGCTGGACCGTAAACAGCCAACCCAGTGCAGTTACAGCAAATCCAGTTCCGGCTCCGTCCCTTGGATGAGGATTGACAAAGCGGGTCCTTGCAGGAGGAACGTGCCGCGTTACGATGGAAGTGGATGGTGCCTGTGTCACGAGAGCAGCAAAAAGACAAMATCTTCAGTTAAAGTCCGTTTTACTTCTCTTTTTCAGGCAGAATGACATCCTGGTCATTATTTGAAGGCAAATATTAGACCTTTGCTCAAGGCAGAGTATTTATGATGAGTCTGGACTGCTGCAGCCCGTTTCTGACCCCCGAATAACACAGCAGGGAGAAATTCCCTTGTCACAGAGCGAGTCGCAGAGTGTTCTTTTCTTTATGCTCAAATGTGCATTACTGATGCAATTTCTTAGCTAGAGAGAATTGTTCTGTGGCTTAAATCATTCTTAAATTTTGAGGACTATATATAATACTTTGCTTTTTTTTTGAAGCACTAGCCTGTTGGAAAATGGGATGAGTGAAGAAAACAGGGATTCCCTAAAAGATATGCCCATACACAGCAGCCTAGATGTGGTCATAACACTGTGCTGAACCTTTTATTTTGTCTTCCTTTTCTCTCTGGCTCATGTGGCCAAAAGGAATGGCTTTTTACTTCTCTTCTTCCTGTTAATATAAGTCAAAATGTTGGCAGCAAAGACATCTGCAGGGCAATAAAATGGAAAGATGAAGTTGCTGCCGGGTGGGTGATGTGACAAGTGCTGTACGAGTGAAGGAGGCAGAAAGAGCAGAAGGAAATGAATGGTCTTCCATAAGAGCTGGGATGCTCCAAAAAGCTCTTCAGCTGCTGAATGTTTGGGGGTTTTTTTGCTGTCTGGCAGATGTTCAAGACATTTTCTGCCACCYGAGGACCTGCTCCAGAGGAAGTTAAGTCAAAGACATTAGAGCTGAACCTCCTTTGGAGCTGAAACGCCAATTCTGATTTGTTTGGTCTGTGCTTTTTTTAATTGGTTGTTTGGGTTTTGGTTTTGCTTTTTGGTGGTTTTCTTAGCTTGGTTTATTTGGTTTATGGTTGCTGCTGTTATTGTTTTCAARTATATCCGTTGTCATAATTAGCTTTCTTGCTTTGGTTTAATCTCACCAAGTGCTAATGAACAGGACAGTGCTTATGGATTCCTTTCAGTGGGATGTCTCTTTGCCAATGTGCTAGCCTAATGCAAAGGTGGCCTATAGGGAAGAAACAGCCGTGCAAGTGAAATGTCATGGGGAAAACGTGACATTCCTTTGTGCRAAAATGTGATATAATGATTTGCATGCATTATATAGCAACTCATGAAGAGTAGGAGTTGTAATTTCTGAAAAAGATAAAAGTAACCGGAACTGACACCTTTCAGCAAGATCACTTCAGTTCCTCTGCTATTATCACAAAAATGCAAGAGAAGAAACCTATCCCCAGTGAATAATACCCAAATGTGACTGTTMTGTGCTTATAGACCTATCAGTGCCTTCTAGGAACCTTTTTATCTTTTTTTTTCTCCCCAAGATTCTCATTTATTTTACTGCTCTGTCTCAAAAAGGAGTGACAAACAGCAAGGAGCTTCTCAATGCTGCAGCAGCCTGGGTAGAGTCTGGGACCTGTGCACCTCAGCACCCCTTTCCCAAAGCCTCACTGCTCTTATGGGACCCTCTAATTTGTGGATCCTTCGTTGTGTTGATTCCCTCCCTTTAAAAGTAAAATTCCCCCTTTTTTTTTCTTTCCAGGAGCTAATGTGAGTGAACAGTAAAATCCATCGCTRTTAGCAAGCCTTGCTTCAACAGAAAGCTTTGTCCATAGAAAGCAACAAGAAGCCCCACTGCTTGGGAGGGAAAGAGAGGATGTTGTTCCCAAGTGTAACCTTCCGTGTGTTTCTGCTCCTTGACTTTAGTGACAATGCTGGAACAAGGATTTACACGATATATAACAGCAAATAAAAATATAGGAGAAAAAAAAAGGGATATATTTCTGCTGTGTCTTGCTGCATTTACACATTTTGCCCTGTAATTATCTGAGTTCAATATTTAGGGTACCCTCTGAATCTGACTTAGATAGTACAGCTACTTGTGYCGGGGTTAATCCTGCCCAGTATCTGCAAATTAAAACAGGTCAACTACATAAATATATATATATGTGTGTGTGTATATATATATGTGATATATATATTTTTTATATATATGTATATGTGATTTGTCTTTGCTGGATTAACTGTRCCAGGTCTATCAACCTGCAATGGAGATTTCCATCCCTGTGTCATGGTACCTTTGTACAGGAGCTCTTCCAAAGGCCCTTAGGAGCAGACACAGCACTGTGCATCAGAAAACTTTAGCACAAAAGATCAATCAAGGGACATAAATTACACKAACTTGCAATTGGTTTGTCTCAAGTACTCTATTAAATAGTAAAATTCAGGTATGTTTTGAAGGAACAAAGGAAAGAAYGTGAAAAAGCATATCTCTGTTTGCACTTTACTATGGGGAGATCTAATTCATGTTTGCTTAGATTTGCTATAAGAAAAGACCTTGAAAATGAGACAACCTTTGTTCCAGTAGTCCTGTTGAATCCATACATGACTGGATTGAGATAAGCATTGTACCTCATTGATTTATAGACTTCCTCCTCTATCCTTGTCACTTCTGAAGAGGGAAGACATCCTCTATATAGGGAATATGTAGCTGGATAATAAGTGCAAACTTGAAAAGTCAGAGCAAGCTGTAGGGACYCTCACATTTCCCTGGCAGGAAGGGCTTTCTGTTTCCATGCAGAAACTGCATCCCATTCCCTGCAGAACTTGGGTTGGTGATGCTCGCTGGAAAGAGAGGCATAGGCACGATCCTTATGAAAGGCAAAGGCTCTGACAAATACGGTCCATTATTCATGCTATGACTTATTTATGTGGTGTGATATTTACATTTGTGGGGCTCGTTTTGTGTGCGGCACCCGGGCGGTGGATTTGGGTAAACTGTGGAAAATTGCAGAAATCTCCATTTAGTCTTTGCCCTGGGCCACCACTAGGACTTGCAGCACACTGAATCAGAGGACAGATTGGACCATATTCCCRATGTTTTCCATTCACAGCCCAAGAGCTGGTTTTCCATAGGAGAAGKGAGAAGGGTCCCCGCGTGTTGGCATCCCCAGGGCCCTAACAGGCAGTATTCATGCCAATGCTGCCTTCATCCTGCCATGCACAGCGAGCTAACGTCCCTACCCACAGTCATCGTTGACCTAAGGACAACTAAAAATAAAAATCTTAGAAGGCAGCATTTTTTCATAGTGATATTTGCCGATTTCCATGGCACAGGACAAGGGGGGCTTTGTGCTTTTCCTTCTTTTCGTGATTTTACTGTTGTAATTTAGGCAAATGAAGGTGGAATCAGTGAATCGGCGCAGAAGTTCTGACTCAGCTTGTTTAGCAATATCATTTTTGAGATAAAAATAAAGCAATAATACGTTTCTACAGTTCTGAAACTGCTTTATAGTCGTATGCTAATTTAAAGCTAGCCAAAGTTCTGATGTTTTATAAGTTCATAGTTGGTTTTGAAAGTAATCTAGGGCACTTTCTTAACAGCAATTATGTCTATTGAGTAAARCATTGCGGATGCTGATGGAGTTGCCATTTACTTTTGCATTTGCTCTCTCATCTSTCTAAAGGAGAGGTGGTTTTGCAGTAACAAACTGTTTCTGGATCAAAGGCATGTTAACCACGTCCGTTCTTCGTAGTGGGGAGGAGGGGTATGAGGTGGCCTTTCAGCCGTGTGCCTTTGAGTGCATCGAGTGCGTTGCGTGTGGGTTGTGTTGTTAGATAACTGGTGTCTGCCCGACCTTGCAAGTCCACAGGATGTTGCAGAGTTTGCCAAGTGCTTCATCCACTCCGGTTATATCTCCTTCACGCGCCGGTGAGGCTCTCTGAGTACCCGTGCTTACCGTTTTCCCATCCATGCCCTCATTTATTACAAGGAGGGACCCATCTTTCTTTATTTGGCCTACTTGGACGATGAGATATGGCRTTTTTCACAAAACCAATTTATCATGGCTACACGGAGGCTTAGCTGAGTGGTCAGAATCACGTTTCTGTTAGGTGCTCTTCTGGTTTGCTCGGTTTGTTTTTGTTTTAATGAGTTTGGATATTGAATTTCATTTAAGCTTCACAAAACGCATTTGTCTCTGCTGTTATTCAATATGATAAGCTTTCCTGCTGCCCTCGGAATAAGCCCTTCTCTTTCAGAGGATGGTGCATTCAGAGATTGCTCTTCATTAGCTACACTGGATCCATGTGTTACATCCAGATTAACAGCAGGCATATTAAGTCCCATACATATTTATTTATGTAAGAAATAAGAAGCTAATAGCTGTTACCTGGGGAAATKGATGGTGAGGAAAGCGTGTTTTATTACAGCAGTTTTCATCATTAGGCACCGTAAGGGCTTTGTCAAAGACRTCAGGGTCTTGGATGTAACTTTGCAAGTAGGGAGAATTGTATGCAGAGAATTCAGCCTTCTCCTACTACCTTCCAAGCAGTAACAGAGTAYGAATTAAAATCCTTTCCTTATTTTCCGCTCATCTTGAGCAGATTCTTCAGTCATGATTTTGAGCTAAGCAAAAAAATTTGCAGTTCCTTTGGCCTCTGAGAATCCCCCAGAGAACGGACCCCGTAAGTGAATTTTCTGCCTGCCGATGCTGGTGAAGGAATAAGAAATCTCACATTGTTTAGTGGGGAGTGTAGGCTGATGTGTTTTATACTGCTGCATTTGTTTGAGTGTTCCAAGGTTATGGTCTGCAGCACTTAGGTTATGAATGTGGGCAGCAGTGAATACATTTTCCTGATTTTGAGCTTTAGTCTTGGGGCGAGGAGGCTGGAATTGTTTCCTTGTCCAACAAGAGGAACACAAATGAAATGCTGCAATAGTGCATGGTGCAGAAAATGAGAGGCGTCAGCGGGAGATACCGGAGAAGGGAAAGGGATAATTATTCCAAAGGCAAGGCAGGAGTCTGGGGTCAAATATGTGTTTCTCTATTTCATATGAGGCAGACTGCACGAGCAGCCGTTGTGGTTCATCTAAATGCACGGTGAGCTGCACGAGCAGGGAGGTGACCTTCACCATCCCCTACAAAGACATGRCACGTTACGTGTGCTGGGCACAGCCAAGTTACAGCCGCGGCTCTCAAGCAGGGGAGGAAGCAAAATTAATGGAAACCCGGGCATTTATGACACGAACAGCAAATACCGACCAACTCTCTCATAAAAGCATTAACCTCATTTCCCCTCCCACACACTCTTTGGTTCAGAAGTGAACACAGCCCTTCTGCAGTGATTCTTCATGCAGAATTTTTGACGGCGCTTCAGCTAGAAGAGGAGGTTTTATGAGGCTTTACTGTGCCCCRTAGATACTGCTGGGAATGTCTCTCTTAAAATTGGTTATCCTGATGGTACATGAAGAAGCAGTGTTTAAAACCAGTTGTGCTTTTTTYTTTTTAATTATTTCTTGAAAGCATTTAGATCAGGAGTTATTTTCCCCAGAATTAGGGACATGATCATTTATGGACAGGAAAGGAAAATCAGACAGGAGAATAATTTTTTTTTGGTTACAAGCTATTTTTAGTGGAGTAATTGAGGGTATTTAAGGAAAGTAATTTAATCTCAATCTCAGATCTCATCAATCAGGGGGACTGAGACTCCCATTATTCGTGTGGATTTCTCCAGCAGGAGAGCTGCTGTTTAACCCCCTGGACAGACACAGTCCTGTGAACGGACCGTGTGCTGCATCCCAGACTTTGCTAGAAGGTTTCACGGAAAACGCTGTTCCTGTTAAAGAACGAAGTGTCTCGGTGCCCTCAGGAGTGACTGGTAATTGTGCAGCAGTGACAGGAGTGTTGCGAATMGCTGGGGGACGGATGAGTGACTTTGATGCCTTCATTTCTATTAATGTGTCTTGATGGGAGAATATTACCAGCATCTTGTGC
This sequence comes from Eudromia elegans, assembly GCA_003342815.1. Classification (NCBI taxonomy): domain Eukaryota; kingdom Metazoa; phylum Chordata; class Aves; order Tinamiformes; family Tinamidae; genus Eudromia; species Eudromia elegans. Next base: position 467,089 of record PTEX01000024.1, on the reverse strand, counting down.
TGAGGAGGAGTACTGGCATTTGTCTGGTTTGGCCCCTCCTTTTCTCTGTAGCCTGTTGTCTGAAAGAATACAAACCTTGCCTGGTATCACCTTTGGATGTCTGACGTTTCTGATAACGCACTGGGCTTGATGGCAAGTTCTCTGTCTTAGGGGACCTGTCATAAGCCGAGTTWGAGGTTTTCTGATTAAAAACAAACAAAAGGAAAAGCAGTTGCCAGAGCTTGGCCTTATTGCCATCTTAGATCCTGTAGAATGGGGCTGGTATCACTCCTGRACCTCACTGGAGTTACATGGCTGAATAAATGACTTGTCTTTGTTCACCATTTCAGCCTTGGAAGAGCGCTCACCTCTTGGGCTTCCCAATTCCCACGCTTTCCTGCTTTAGTGAATGCAGTAAGCCACCTCTCGGACAGTGGGAAGCATCCTTCCAGAAGTGGTGATGTGAGAAGTGAATACCTGTACTATTCTGGTGAAGTAAAAAGTCGTCCAAAGAGAGTTTTTTCAAGTCGATAAAGGTAGGTGCCTTAGTTTGTTTAATTATGAACTACTGCAGCAAAACAGCATGGCAAAAATGAAAGCCTTTGGCTAAGTTACTTTTGATAAATTGCAAAGGAATTGAGAGAGATTGGTAGATTTCCAAGTGCCTCCTTTGTTATCTCCCTCTCTGTATTTCCAAAGAAATCAGCACGCTTCAGCTAGTGGCAGCTTAACTGCATGCTGAAGTTACAAGCACTGATCTGGGACAAGATTTGGGTGCATTTGGTTATTATTATGGAATTAAAAGAGGACGTTGTGCTAAAAGAGAACAGGTAAACTTATGCTGCACACAGGCATTTGAAGAGAACAAATCTTTCTCCTTTTCCTACAGATAAAATCTGAACGCTTGTTTTGTTGAAATCAGCCACGTTTAGGCACTTGTCAAGAGATGCAGTGGTGCCAGTTGTCCTGGTTCATGTGCAAATCCAGGTGAAATGCAGGTGGAAGGAAGGACACGACAGTGACTTGCTTGTACGCGTGCTCAGGTAGCGCTTCTCTTGCACGTTGTATGTATTATATATACATAGATGCGTATATRTGTATATTATGTGTATATGGTGTAAATGTTAGCCTTGGGAGCGACGYCTGGTGATTCGGAGGGAGATGTGCCACCTCACTCCTGGTGTCCCACTCACGGCCGTCTCGGCTGAGGATCAGGAGGCAGGATTCCTGCCTGGGACCCGCTCGGGGCAGCCTTGTCTTGCAGCCCAAGTGCCAGCGCACAGAACCACATCAGAGGCTGCTAAATTAGCCAGTGCTTACAGCAATGTCACCTTGGCAACAGGGAGCTTAGCGGACACTAAATCTGTGAATTTAGGCAGTTTTTTGTGGCCTGCGTTGACATTAAGGCTACCATGGCAACGCTCCTGGCTGCTGCAGAGGTGGCTGATTCCGAGCCAGCGTCCCTAAGTTGTCATTACCGGCGAATGGATTTCCYGATAGACACAATCTTAAAGGTAGTGGAAGTCCAGCAGCTCACGAGAAGTGAACTTGGAGCCGGGTCCTTGGAGTCTGCCCCAGCATTAGGTGGATGTGACTGAAGTGATTGGCAGGATGAGGAAAGGCAACGTGCCTGGTGCAGGTGAGCACTGRGACCCTCATGGCCAGGTTAAACCTAAATTCAACTCTTCTCTAGGTGAAAACTAGTGAAGATCTGACATCAGGTGAAAACTAGAAAAAAACAATTGTAGAAAGGCAGAAAGCTTGGCACTGTAGAAAAAAACACTAAGCAGCAATGTTGGGCTGGTTGCTGTACACTGTAATGTATGTCCTCGAGTTAAGAAAAATGTATACACTCAGTTGAGCTGTTTTATTATCTTGAGTCATACCTGGATTTCCTAGCGATTAACATGCTGCTCAAAATCACATTGCTGTCAACCCACGGTGCAACTGTCACAGATCACCTAGTAAACAAAAAGGACTGAACAACATCTTAGGRGTGTGTAAGTTACAGAAATTAAATCCGTTGGGCTTTTTAGCCTTAGTTAGCTGTGAGAAAGGGAAGATTCTAGTAATTCAAGGCACGYAGGGATGCAAGAGCAGCAATTTCTTGCATTCCTGAAGCTACGTGGCAGCACTGTGGACTGGGTGGAGGTGATGCAGCTCCAGCTGTTGAAGCACACCGAGTGTTATGATTTCCTTCCCAGAGTGAGCCATCCATCACGGTAATGCTCTGTATCTTGCATKCTCTGCTAGTGCATTGCAAGGATCACTCCAGTGTGTTTAGCACCCTGAGCACCGGACAACCTGGGTATTTTATGCTAACTTTGACCACGTCGTCTGAGTTCCCAGAGCTTGAAGCTTGGCTTTGGTCATGTAGGGAATCTGTGTCAGGAAAGTCAGGCATGCTGAATCAGATCTGAAATCTGAGCTGCCTGCTAGCCCACAAGAGAGTACACTCAGGGCAGGAAAAAGGTTCAGTGCCAGGATCCAAAACCATAGCTGGAACTGAGCGGTTGGAATACTGTCCTCTGTCATGYCGTAGAATCATAGAATCCTTAAGGTTGGAAGGGACCTCTGGAGATCATCTAGTCCAACCCACAGCCCTGCACACACAGGGTTACGATGCTGTGTAACACTGTCTACACAAACATTAAGTACATCCCTTGCACTTAAATGCAAGGTCTAATATTTATATTTTTATAACTACTTGTAATCCATCTGTGCTTAGTAGCCTTCCGATCTTTAATCATCTGAACTGTAAGGCACCAAATGCTCAAATTCTATGTTACTTTGTGAGGCTTTTGGTGCAAAAGAATGTAAAATAACTCGTAAAAGTAAAAATAGGGTTGCATTTTCACTAATGACCCTGTTACTCAGTTTTGTGAGGAACATGAAAGACTAATAATAGCATTGATGGTGTATGGATAGTAATTATCATGCCATTTTTACTCTTTTCCTGTATTCTTATGTTGCAATTTAATGTGTTTCTGCTCAAGTCAATTCWGTTTATCAGTAGGCAAAAGGCATGAAGCAGTGCTGATTTGCTTTACAAATAAACAGGAAAACTCAATTTTCAAGTGCATTTTTTCAATCAGATACACATGAGGAGAACAATAACTGAGTTTTAAGATGACATTGTTTGCAGAGACACATTATAGCTAGGGCTGCTATGGGAGATCGTGTTTAAGCCGAAGSCCTGTTTCATAGAGGCCAAACACACTTGGCAGCTCTGGTTCTGGACAACCAGGTCTACTTTGCAGATGGTTTCTGTATTGCCTTCGATATCTGCGCTCAACTTGAGGTTCATACTGAGAGAGCCAAGATGCTCCAACCAGTTGCCCTTATCTGTGTTCAGCAGCTCTACTTGGGTGGGAGCCAGACTCATCAAGCCCTAGGGTCTCTCCCCAGATTGCTTCCTGTCCTGCACCACTTTATATCCACCACAAGCAGGGAAAACTCTCCAGGGACTGAAGGAGCAAGCTGGAAGCCTGAGCTAATATAACAGCCAGAGTCACTAATTSCCGACTTCCAAAAATTTCCAACTTCCTAAGCAAATAGCTCTGTGCACAGCTGCAAGAGGCCCTYGTCTGGATCGCAGGGAGCAGATTGTTAAATTCCATCTTATTGCTCCCTCAAACTGATGTTTTCTTCTTTCTTTCTGATTTTTTTTATGGTGGCCCCTTCATTGCTGTGGATAAAGTGCTTCCCTTTTCCTCTGTTTCTGCAGGGGAGTGTGTTCCTCCAGCTAGTAGTTCTGGTGCCTTCTGCAGATAYGCTGTAATGAAGAAAAGAATACTTGTCTGGAGCAAGGCACATAAATACCCCCTGCCGAATTGAACCTGGGCACCTGCTCAGCAGCATCTAAACCTCTCCACATGCTGTTTCCTCAAATCTTAAATTACACTGTGGAGAAACCTGAAGAACATGGAAAACTCAGGGAGGAAACTTAAGTTGAGATTTATGTTCCATTGGTGCCTAATAAAGAAGAACTCCAGGGAGTTGGCGGCGTTGAGAGCTTTAGAGAGGGATTTTGCCCATTCTCTCATTAATTTCACAATAATGTTCATAGCAAGCCACTGTGGATTTTGAATACAACATAAATAATGAGCTTGGGAGCCTAACGATGCCAGGTAAGAAATTACCAAACAAACTTCAGTTGGTTTTATGTAGTTTGAATGGTGGGATTACATTCGCTTTGCTTTTAAGGCCACAGCCAGTGACTATCAAGTCTTGCCCAATGGCAGCCAGCCCTGCCAGCAACCTGTCCCCAGTTAGCTCTGGTTACTGTGGTTGTGTATGGTGGCATTGCTGAGGTCAAATGGCCTGTTACCTGTTACCAGAAGGATGCAGCCCTTGGAGAGGATTTATTTTGTTGTTGCTGTTGTTTTGCACATTTTTTTTTCTGGAAATGAGCTCCGTGTTCAAATTTAAGTATTCAGTTAATTTATCGCTACYGAAGAGCAGAGGAAGAGGGGGAAAAAAAGAAGAGACAAAAAGTTTAACACTTCAGTAACAAATGACACAGGTGGGAAAACTATGGTAGCTGCTTCGTGCTCATGCTTGGGCCTCTATGATTAAAAGGTATCCAGACAGCAGAAAACAATGAAAAAGATGAGGTTAAGGATAAAACATATTCTTAYCAAAACCAAGAATGAGTTACTGTATGTGGTTTGTTCCTGGGAATAACCAAAACCAAAAAAACTTGAAAGAGTGGGAAAAATTGATGCTACCCTTGACAATGTTAGAAGTATAAAAGAAAGCAGATTTTCTTCCATCATTTTGAGCTTTGTAGAGCTAAATTGCCATTTCTGGTATTTTGGACTCTTAGCTAGTATTCGTAATTAACTTGATTGAATATCTAGTGTTATCAGTAATATCATTCTAACTTGAATTTTTATTCTAATTTGAATTCTAATTTGACAGGTTCCGACCGGGACAAAAAGTGAATCAGGTTCACATACATTACAGTAAATTACACTAAAGYTGCACATTTACTTAGCAAAAATTGCCTTCCTGTAAGTGTCATTCCCTTTTTGTTTGTACCAAATCTGGAGGGAACAGAAGCTTCAAACTCATTCCTAGAATCATGTCAGAGCACCAGTGGTAGGATTTCAAAATGACCAAAATTCCGAATGCCGAGTTTGCAGCCAGGGAAGAGACTTTGTAGAATAAGGTAAAGTGGTTAAATAGTTGGTTTTGTCCCTGTCCTCACTGGCTGAGAATGATGACTGATGTCCTTTGGAAAGATGGCAATGGTTCCACCAAGGAACAAGGTTCCCCCAAGTTACTGAAACACTATAGCACGTCAAGCATGCGTGCCTTGGTCTGCTTGGCCTCTATAGATTGCCATGTGAATAGACTGTGTAAATACAGTCATGCTCTGATATGGTTTTATTTCCATTGCTAAAGAGTTTTGCTTTGTCCAAAGTAAATGACTGTTTTGTCATATCGCATATGAAACTTCCTAAGAGGTTAAGAAGCTTGAAATGGCAGAAAAAATGCCTTACTTATTAGTTTCCCCTCCTATATGTCTCTAAGAAAAATGTGTCTGGCAACCTGGGAAAACATATTGCAGAGAAACGTGTTTAATAGATAGTGGCCAGCTAGAAAGGTTAATGTCGGAGTTAAACAGCTCAAAAAGCAAAGAAAAAAAGTACAGCAACTTAATGGATKGGAAATTGGATAAAGGGCAAAAAAAATGATAATCACAGCCTTTAATCTTGCAGAGATCTTGGTATTATGCACTCATCAGAAGTTCCCTCAATAATGTACATGGGTGTGGTTGGAAAAATCAGTTTCTAATGAGTATTGGTGTAAATGGAGCACCAAGATGACAACACTTGAGTGCTTGAGTGTTGTATTTTTATTCAGAGAGGACTATGAAACATCAGGGAAATATATTCAGGTTGGAGCAGTCAGAGAAACCACCTCATAGTTACGTGGTTGGGAATTGTCGTGATCCTTCCAGTTCTTCGGGGACATACATGAGCACAAGCATTTCGTGATGTTTCAGTTTGGGTTTGATGAGGAAAAATCTTGTTAATTTACAGAGATAAAGTAATGCTATTAATTTGTATAAACATTAATCCAGTTAATTGTGGAAGATGGTGGAAGATGGTGGAAGACATTCCACCATCTTCAACAAGCTCCATCACTCTGTTAGCAACTGCTGATGCTTCAGTTTAACTTCCTAAAACCTAAGATGATTAGCCTAGTTAGAATAGTATTACATGTGTTAAAACCCAGTAAAATATAAAGCATATMATTTTCAATTTTATAAAATATTTAATTTACAATCCACTGTCATTAGTCTACTGTCTRTTGTTATCATTTCTCAAAATCAAGTAACCTTAATGAGTATCAATATCCATACATACTGCCAGGGGGAAAAAAATTGAGATATTGATCCCTCTGGGTAGGTATCAGCTCCTCCCAATCTCAGTAGACTTTTCCATTTAGGCCAGTTTTGTTGTCAGTGAGGCACCTACCAACATCAATATGTCTCCATACGAAGAGGGATTGATCTCAATCAACTTCTGTAACATCAATTAAAATTGAGAATGATAAAGATACTGTTATTGATCTCTCTCGATAGGCATGGTTGGGAATGGATCGAGGCCTCTCCATTTCTTTCTCTGTCAATAGGGATAGATATTGAGAGGTATCATTAGCCCTAGCTAACCTTCGATAATAAGAATTAGGGGTCAATCTTTAGCCAAGATTGATATCATTGGGCATCTCGAATTTTCATTCCTGGACCAAGCCCTACTCTGGGTAGGCGCCAGTGACCATCAGCCTTGACCATTCTTGGTACTGAAGCCTCAATGAGGATATGCCTATTTATCTGCAGGGGATGAAATACACAGGTGTTGCTGCCTATGGATAGATGTCACTTCCTCTTCATCTTAYCTGGCATCCCCAGCTTTTGCTTCTGTACCGATTTCGCTGTTGGTTGTCACCAACACGCATTGATGACTGTCAATATGGAGTGGCGTTGAGGCTTGTCTGGTTCCATTCCTATTCCATACTGCATACCGTTCATTCTCAGATTTTTGGCTTTGTTATCAAACCCTTTTCTTATTTATTTTTCTTTTTTTTTAAGCATTTTTAGAGAAGTAAGTTTAACGTCACATAGGTAAGATTTTTACCTCTATTTGATGCACCTGAGTGCAACTCTAGTGATATCTTAGGCTTAGTTACTGCATCTTACGTCATAGAATTTCTTATATTTTACAAAAGCATGCTCCAAAACTGTGTTAAATAAATGAAAGAAAGCAGCAGTCTAGGTTTGTCAAGGAGAAKAATTTCAAGAGGAGTCTTTAAAAAAAAAGGCATTTTTAGCTCTAAATGAAAATATTAAAAAATCTGAGGATAAGAATGCTGCATTAGGGARAGAGACAAAAAGCTTATGGGAGGAAAAAGCCCCCAAACTCCTAATATCTATAAAAGTTTACAGTTCACTAAAAATAAGGAAGAACTTGTGACACCATGCATGTTTTGTTTTTTTCTCCATTTCTAACTGCATTGAAATGGAGAAAAAAACAGACACCCAAGGTTTTCTCAAGGTAAATTAAAATCCCACATCCCACTTATTTTCACTATTTTATAGATTTTTCTRCTCTTTTGAAAATAGAACTGTTTTCAAATAAGATTCTGAATGAGTGGAACTAAATTCTAGAGTCAGCCCTGAAATAAGAGTATAAATAAAAACATGAAACCATGCAACTTCTTGTCTATGCATAAATGTCCTGGATGGTCAGAAAAGTTTCTGAATGGTATTTGTCTAGGTATGTGAAGTAAAAAAAAATATAGGATATCAGTAATAGTCACATCCTTATATTAGCTAATAAATTAATTTACTTTTATTATCATGTCCATTTCTGTCTCTTGTCAATATATTCKTTACTCTTTGTCACTTTTGGAATCTGCAAGTGAATTTTAGGCATGCAGCTAGAGACAAGGAGAGGAGCAGCTGGTAATAAGAAAATTATTGGAATTATTGGGCTGTACACAACATCCAAAGGACCCATTTACCAGAATTATAGCTCTTTATGAGGAACCTCTCAGTAATACTTGACCCTTTCAACCAACTGAGAGTATTATCTACCTACAGGAAGGCATAAATACCTATTATGTAGGTACAAAACATTAAGAAGAGATTACATTTACAAATAAGGAGGTTGGTGATGCTTCATGATGGAGATAATTCTGGGMATTGTGATTTGCCCTTTCATCTCAGCGAATAGTTAAATCTCATGCTTAAATGTGACATGCTGAGCACTAAGGCTGTAGTTCAAGAAGGCTGGAGATTGTTGAAAAATTTTCCCCTCCACCCCAGTCTCTACTTGGTTCTCTTCCTCCTTTTTTCAGCGATATTTAATTCAGAACAATCAAATTCCTGAGTTTAAGAAAGCATTTTTTTTGCCTCCCTATGAATTAGCAAGGAGCTTCTGAGGCTATAGTTTCTTGCACCTAATCCAGATATTTATTTGCAATTGCTGGAAGGCCTTTGAGCTCCTCATAATCCCCTTGTCAAGGGTCTACTTCAGAATCCTTCATGTCTTTTCATGTCTTTTGTAGCTGCATTTTTTTTCCCATATAAACTCTCTATTTGCTATAAAGCAATTGCTTTCCTTAAAAAACTGAATGTAGCATTTGTTGAATTTGTGTGGATTTAGTAAGTGTCAAATACTCTGTAACTGAAGGGTTTTGTGAAATACAACCAAGTATTCATTTCTCAACCAAGTATTTATTAAGCATTCCCATTGTATCTTGTGGGTAGGATATGTTCCAGCTTGTTTCTTCACAGCCTATGTAGTGCCTTTCCTTTATTTCCCATTACATACCTTATGCACGTGTATGCTTTTTGTGATTGTGCCATAACAACGTCAGGCAGATGCTCTAGGAATTCAACGTAGCCAAGTGCTACTGAAGTTATTGGGGTGGATTTTCTTAAAAGGGCTTTCTATCTTCACACGCTGAGTGCTTTTTCATTTGCTTATCATATGCTGGATTTGTTGACTTTCCAAGTAYCAGGGAGTATTTTTCTTATACTGTTTCCTGAGATGTGGTATGAGTGGAGATGTATTATACTTCCTTTGGGAGTTAAAAGCTTGCTGCTGYTTCAGTCAATGTTGTTGGAATTTGTGGGTATGGCCAGACATGTTTATCCAGGATCAGCACAAAAAATAAGCCCGTGTAATAGTTTTGATAATTTTTAACAGTCMTTCTAACTTTACCGATTCTTACTTTAGCAAAGCTCCTCTCTGTTTTGGTGAGGGTTTTKTGTGGGAATAGGCATTAATATCTTGTTCTGCTATGATACAACCAAAATACACATGTTGCAGGGATATCCTTTTGTAGCTGGGATTCAGTGCAAGTTAATCTGAGCTTCCATCCCTGGCCTGTTTTCCCTACAATAGGGGAAGAAGCTAATGGGAAGCTATGTAATGTGGTAATACCTTCCTCTGTTAAATACAGTAGTTTATTCRTGATGACTGTTCATAGTTGCTACAAAGTAAATTAATAGTCTGAGTGATTTTGTTGTTGTTGAAAAGATGGGAATATTTAAGCATTTTTTAGTAGCTTAAATAGATTCGAATTAGCTTTGAAATAGATAGATGACACCGGATTGAAATTAGCTATGAAATACCTAGATGACACCGGATTGTCTGGGATGTCGAGTTTAAAAGGGAGTCTTGGAATATCTTCAGTCTAACTGGTTTTTTGGGGCCTTGGTTTTGGAGGAAAAAGGAAAAATAAGTCAAGAAGGAGAGCACCATGATAGTAGCATTGTGCAACTTGGAGGTATAAATAATCACAATAATCACCAGAAATTAATGGTTAACTGTACTGCAGATTATCCTGATATCCCATACAAACCACCACCTGGGTATTTTTATAGCTTAGCAGTAGATTTAGTTGCATTAAAAAAAAAAAAAAGGACAGAGAGGTAGAAGCTTTAAAGGGTTTAAATATATGCTGGAGCAACTAAGTACTTGTGTTCTAAGAAAATTACCAAAGAAAATCCTTCTAGCACATTATATATTTCAAAGATGTTTATCCACTTTTTGAAGTAGCACATAACCAGGTGGTGCTTTAAGAAAAATGTGTTAGTCATAAAAAGGAAGATTGTTTTGCTGCCTTTTTTTACATTCGAACGTGATAAATGTTCGTGCTCTGTGGAAATTGCACTCTGTGTGTCTCAGATAAATTGTGAAGATTATTACTGCTGAAGATGTATAAAAGCGAGGGAGCAAGTGCTGCTGAACTGGCCGTGATAGCAGCTGGCTGTGCTCTTGGTTCCTGGTCTCTCAGCTGAAGATGGCCATAGCAGAGCTGCAGTTCTCTGAGGCAAGGCATAATTAGTAATTGTTTAAACCTGAGTAAAATTACCTGTAATTCCTGTTGAAATATTGAAATGTTGGGCTCTGATGAAAGTGGAAAAGGGCAGAAAGGTGTCCTTGTGGGGCTCCCCTCAAAAGTTCTGCTTTAGATGGTCTTAATAAGAGCTGGTTGGTGCTTCTCCCTTTTCCTTGCAACGTGCCATGATGCATTTGCTCCTGCTCTGGACCACAAGTGAAGGACCTTTGGATGATCCTTTCCCGCAGCCCCAGTCAAGGATCAGGGTTCACTCTTCAACGTGCAGAGCAAAACTGAGMGGAAAACCTGCCGGTATTAACCTGCTGCTGTTATTGCTGGTCGTTAAAGTCGTGTTTAAATTTAGCATAGTGCATGTGGAGAGCACTGCTGGGCAGATGAGGTAAAATGAATTTTCCACCGTGTGAAATGCSTGTTTATTTCCTTCCTTTTGAATATCCTACAAAAGGAAAGGAAGGTGAGTAAAATTTTATGGCAGTTTCTTGCTTCTCATCAGTTCTTTTTCATGGCTCAACAGTTTAAAGGGCTTTCTTAAATCATGGAGGTGCTGAAACGCTGTCAAACGTGAGAGATAGATGTAACGATGGCCAGGGTACAGGAGCAAGCTCAAAATATTAATAACATAACAATCCACGGCCAAATCCCGAACCCAGTAATATCATTGGGAGTTTTGCCATTGCCTTAAATGTGATAAAGTTCTCCGGGAACAAGATATACATCTCTGCCAATGCTAAAGTCTCTATTTGCTGAGATTTAAATGGAAATTTGCTGCTTTGGGATAGAAATGACAAGGTTTCTAAGCCAAGGGTGTTATTTCTGCGGTGGCGTTTCTGGGAGGTTCAGGAAGGCAGTGAGGCCGCCGATCCCCTTGCAGTGCTGGGACGTGCTGTGAAGTAGCAGAGTGAAAAGGGAGATCAGCACAGCGAGTTTTCATTAAAGCAGGAGCTCTAAAAGGAGAGGTGAAAGAACGAGTTGCATTAAACCGAATATATTAAACCAAATCTTTATATGAAGCATTTTCCAAGACCTAGAAAAGTGGAAAACATTTATGGACCTTGAATCGGGCATCTGGAGAAATCGTACTGCTTAACAAGATATCTTCATTAATTTTCAGGTTCCTAGGCTTGCCCCATACAACTATTTACTTGAAAATCGKACACATTTAGAAGGTAATCAGGTTATTTTTTTCCCCGAGAGATGCAATAATTCAGCTGCACGTCCGTGGCTCCTACTTGCACCGCTGGAATTGGAATTTAGACAGGGATCTGATGGCTGAAAAGAATACCTGGTTAAGAGCAGTAGAACAACCAGTAGGAGAAATKAAATTACTTACATTTTTCAATACTGCAGTGGTACAGTGAGACAGTGATTAGCCAAGCTTCTTATTTTTAATTAAAAAAGATAAATCATCGTCATTATATTCCATGATTTGGCTTTTCAAGCAAAACAAATAAAACAGTTTCTGCTACTATTTATACGGTTAATTGAAGGCTGCGAGTGACGAGTGATTTCAAAGGACTAAATGAGTTTCAGAGCATCGGGGGAAATGATGGGAGACGGGAAAGAGTTCTGGTGTGCTTCCAGAAAGACGAGGTCCTCGATGCAGGAAGGGAAATGAAATGAAAGATAATGTATATGCAGCAAGCTGGAAGAGCATAGAAACCTGATGGAACTCCCGAGTCAGTAAAAACAGTTTGCTACTCTTCATTTTATTGTTTTTTTCTGAAGCCTTTTTTACCAGTATATCAATCTGAGGTGGTTCCTCCTCACCCTGTGTAAGGGAAGGCCCTTGGAGCTTCTGGGAACTGGTTTGCTTTTGTAATGATACAGGTACCATGTCTTATCATCAAGCAGGTCGTATGTTGCATAAAGTTTTGTGGGGGATATTGAGTAGGAATATAGCAGCAAAAGAAAACTTCTTTTGAAAATGAAGTAGTAGGACAGTTCTGGGACATACTGCAGGAAGAGGCCCAGGAGCATACCCGGTGAAAAGAGGGAGCAGCAGCTTTATTGTGGCAGATGAATTTCCTTTCCTGCTGGAAGAAAATGTCAAAAAATAAGCCTGGAAGGTAATAAATGGTGAGGTCTCCTGAGTCCCAGAAACGGGCATACCAGAACCACTGATGTGAAAGGCACAGCTTTGCTTGCAGGATTGGTGCCACATTCCCATTCTCTCTCGGCTCCTCTTCCAAAAGCAGCTGTGCTCCTTACTATTTGAGGCGATAAACAGTGGTGGGTGATGGACTGTGTGGCTTTCACTAGTGATCTAGTGATYTTCTATAAGTCTGGGAACTGGCCATATAGGTGCATATACGCTGGCGGCATCCATATCTGCCATGCATCCCACAGGGCACTAGCTGCATGCTCGGGGTATCCCAGGCAATGTAAAGATAAGGCATGGCCAGAGAGGGCTCGAGTTGAGACTCACTGAACTTCCCACTTCTGAATGTGCCCAGGCTGTCAGGCTTGGATCAATACGTTTAAGTAAGAGAGTCTGAAACTCCAGCCTTGGTCATAGGATCAACACAGAAAAAGAGAAAGAGCAGGTGCAGTGGAAGTCACTCTGACTATAAATAATGTCCGTAATCGAGGCGACTGGACAGTCACAGGGGTCAATGTACCCTGTGGTTTAAATTAGATTTGCTAGGGTGCCCGTCTTATTTATCGTGGCATCTCAAGGACTGCAGAGCAATAAAAGAGAACAATCCTGTGTGCAGCAGAGCTCTTTTATACAATTTTCTTGGCGCTGCTGCGTTCAGACCATTCTGCCTCTGTGTAAGTGTGTGCTGCTCGAGGACATTTGCACCATAGCGAGCTGCTGGGTTAGGTATGCTGTGACAGTAGGAGGTAATAGGTCTTGCACTGTTGAAACTGCACTTTTTAATCATCACAGTGTCTGATACCGTTTTCTTCCTGCACTGGAATGTCTCTACATAAATTTTCCAGTGTGAATAATTGGGCTAATCTAGAGCGGTTCTGAGTTMTCAGTGTATTCACATCTCAGAAATTTTTAGTATTGTAGCATTGCTTTTAGCACACTCATACATTATTTTTTTGAATATGGTTTTCATTTGTGTCACATGTATGGTTTTTAGAACAATATGGAATTTATCCCTAAGTTTGAAGTCTAACTTAGACTGACTAGATAGATATTTAGAGTCTTTTATTATAGAATATATAATGAAACTACCCTTAAAAATTAATTTCATGTATATATATTTAAATGATATAATAATGTTTCATTATCCACAGAAATCTTTTAATTATAATCCTTTTTTTCTGGTGGATGGATGATTCACAATGCATTTCTCCCCTTGCAATAAATKGAATAATCATATATTTAGAAATTTGCTTCATCTGGCCCGAGGAAAGTGTTATTAGGCTTCAGTACACAGTGATCCAAGAATTCTTGAAATTACAATTATTATCTAGATGTGCTTGTTATTTTCTGGCTTAACAATTATTAGTCTCTATACAAACGTAGAGGTAGACCATGATAATATATATACCTTTTTAATTTAAAAAATAAATCTATTCTTCTGAACAATAGCTTTGATGGGGGGTTCTTTTCCCTTCGTGTAAGAAAGAAGCCAGCAAAAGGCTGGGATGATGCAGTGTGTTATAGTCTCCTTATCTGCAGAAGGATTCCATAAATCCTTCATAGAGGTTTTTTTTTATAAGATCTCTTGTCCCAAGTTGTTTATTTGTCTTTGGGGGTCTAAGAACAGTGATAAAATAGCACTGGGTGCCCGCAGGTTGCTGGGCACGGCGCGCGGTGTGGTGGGGAAGCCGAGGAGGTGCCCGTGGCCGTGGCCATGGTCACAGCAGCAGAGCCCGCTCCTTCCTGCCAGCCTTCCTCCCTGCTTCCGCAGCCTGGTGGCGGCTGGAAAACTGGTGCTGCTGAGTTGGAAACACAGATGTCACTCCTAGGGAAGAGAATAACCCCGTGTGTCCCTAGGAAGCTGCTAGGAGATTACCCCTACCCAGCCAGGTGGCACTGGGAAACATCTAYGGGGCCTTCCTTGGAAGCGTTGGGRCCTTCCTTGGAAGCGTTGGGGCYKYCYTTGGAAGCGTTGGGGCCKYCYYKGGAAGCGTTGGGGCCGCCTYKGGAAGYGTTGGGGCCGCCTTTGGAAGGGCTGTGTGCGAGTCAGCCGTGCACATGGCAAACACGGCTTGAGGGTAGATGTGGAAAACAGAGTGTGACAACCATGGTGGACTTTCTTCTTTCCATCCCTACCATGGCGAGGAAGGTGAGCAAGGCSGTGTCCAAGCCGGTTAAACTGCTTTTCCCTGGAGAAGTGCAGCACGTGTAGAGGATCTTGTCCAACAGTAGCTCGCCTGGCTTCAACAACATGATTCATCTTCCCCCAACTAGAAGATTCATCTTCCCCCAAGATGCACCAACTCACGTTGGAACTGGACGTTCCCCATCCCCTGGAGCTCACGGCCAGATTTGGCACTGAGGACAATTTCTCCTTGCCATATCTGTATCTTTTTGCTCTCGCCTCCTTGGTGACCCCAGCAATTCTCCTTCTGGGCACCATGACTTGCCAAAAGCTGCTGAGGGTTTTACTGCACTCTTTCCACTTGGTAATTAGTCTGATTTCTGCTGAACCTCGTAGTTTAGTTCTCTGCRTTTATTGGCTCGTCTGGTAACTGCTTTTCAAGGGTTTGTTTTCTTTCCAAACAAAAAAGCTGTTGTTCTCATTTGATCATAAATACTTGCAAGTATAACGGGATRACACTCGAGCCGGTGGAAATTACTGGATTCAATACTGTTTGGAACCAGCTGAAGCTGTGACTCAGTACTTGAGCTGCTGAATACTTTTGAGAAATACAGTTCATTTATAGCATAACACAAAATATCCATAAAGGATAATTATCAAAATGTGGTATTCTTCTGTCCTTCAGCTATATTGCTGATATGAAATGTGTGGAAAATATTATCATTTTAACTCATATTTTGCATGGAGAATTATCTGATTATCACCGAGAGTCTTTGCAGCAGTTTTTAATTTAGCCTTATGCATTTTTAACATGACAGCTGGAGCACAGCATGCATATGGCATACTAATAGAGAAGGAGGCTAATAGTCTGTTCTGTCTGTTCTTACAGGGAAAAAAAAACAGGAAATAAGCAAAAATGTTTAAATGGAATGYTGTTGGATAAAAGGAACAGACACTGCCTGGTGATCTGAAGCTGCATTTAGAGCTTACCCCACYATTCAATCTCTGTTTTCTTCTTCAGAGACTATCATCTAAGTTCTTTGTTTGTTTTCAATTAAACTGCCTCAGTACTTTGAGAGATCCATCATTTATCTATCAAATAGAAAGTTGTGCTGCAAATGCAGTTTCACTGTGAGCTACGTTGGCAGTTGCTCCTCGCTTTGCAAACAAGGAGKCCTCTTGAACTGAGTTTTCCTGTGTTTGATCATGGCATTTTGGTGCTTGTTTGTTTGTGCAAAACTGGGTCTTGTTAAGCTTTTTTTGAAGCTCAYGTTTAAAAACAAATATGCAGTAAGCTATTAAGCACATAAGAACAACTGCTTCATTTTATTATTCATCCATACTGGAAAACTAAGAAACAATGTAGAGAACTTACTAAGACCTAAGTTGCAAGTTATTTTTAGAGAAAATGAAGCTCACTAGACTTAATTTGTGTACAACTTTGACACTCTATCATGGTATTGCCAGTGGGAATTATGGAGKAGGTGTCTTTTTCAAATTAAATCTTAAAATACATGATGTTTATAAAAGTTCTGCTATAGGATATACTTTTTTACAGCTGTTCTGGTAAAAGGAGTAGATTCAAAATGAGCTCACAAAACTCAATTCCATCAGAAGATATTTGGCTCCAGAGTAATGTTAAAGGCACCACTATCACCGTTCTAAGTATATGAGAAAAACAACATTCTTCTCTTTTAAAGGAAAAAAAAAAAAAATCGTTGCAAAACGAAAACTTAAGAAATCTCCAAGGAAATCGGTCAACAAAATTGTCAACTTGGGAAATGCAGGGWGGGGGCTTTCTGGGGCCCCCCCGAGGGACTGCTTGGTGCTGGCAAGTAGGGAGAGCAAGGTCGGGACAGCAGGAGGCCTTGGCTTCTGGGGAGCTCTGGCAAGATAGAGCTGCTGCTAACACGCTCGACGGGTTGCCCCGATGCGAGGGAGATGGGGCCGCCTTGCAGATGAGCCCCGSATTCACCGAGGGGGAATGATGCCTAACCAGGCTGATAGCCTTTGACGGAGAGACAAGCCCAACCTCGTACAAGTCGTTGATGGTGACGAGGATGAGGGGCAGGGCGTGCTGTGAGCAAGTTTGCTGATACGCCGCAAGGCTCTGCTGCTCTTCAGAGGGGCCTTGACGTGTTGGAGAGAGGGGCAGAGAGGAACGTCATGACCTTCACTAAAGGCAAGTGTGGAGTTCTGCACCCGGGGAGAAACAACTGTGCAGGGTTAGAGGTTGACGTGAGGAAAAGCAGCTCTGTGGAGAAAGATCTGGGCGTCCTGGTTGAGCATGAACCAGTAACCAGTGATCTTCTGACCAGGAAGGCCAGTGCTGTCTTTGGCTGCATTAAGAAAATCACTGCTAGCAGGTCAAGGGAGATGGTGCCATTTGTATGCATACACGGATGAAAAAATGWTGTATGACATTAGGCATGCTTTATTTTGACTGAATAGAGTTGCAATAGAGTTGYTTTACACTGCCGTGGGTAAACAGAAAATGGAGAAGAAATAGACCTGTTGCAAAGCCTTTTTGTTAACCTAGCTCACTGAAACATGAATGCATGAAATGTCACTGTCATTAAATATGTCTCRTGGAACTGTTATAGTACATTAAAGAAGAGTAATATTCATCATCTTGCTCTGAAGAAGCTGCTCATGGTTGGTGTGACCTGTCTGGACTCAAATTTTCATTGAAGAACGTACGTGAAGAGAAGATTCACCCTCGGTGGGCTCAAGTTGTCTACCTCAAGGTTAATGACATCTGAATCAAGGCGGGATCGTTAGCACATGAGGGATTCAGGCAGAGGTGGGATATTTCAAAGAGCTTTTGGCATTCTGGAGCAGTTTGCTGCCTGACCTTTCATGACAGAATGAGTTCAGCCAGCAAATAAGAGAAAGTCAGAAACTGACTGTGGTTGTGAGACTAGAAGAACAAATATACAAGTAAATGGTTTTAGGTTTTTAGAATGGTGGGTAGACTGTGGTTGCAATAGGTGATAGGGAGGCAGCATGAAGGTACTCTTTCAAAAAGGTCATRCCCGTTTGAGTTGGAAGTGGTTTGCTTTGTGTTGAGAAAAGATGCTTGCCAAAAGGGGTTTCCGTTTGTGGTAGAAGGGGTTGCCTGTGTAGCATTCCTGGAGTACAGAGATTCAGGATACGGCATTTCCGAAGATCCGTGTGTTGACTGCTGTGGTAGGGGACGTATCTCGGAATGCAGTTTCCAACTGGATTTCAGTAACCCCATGGTACTGAACTTGACCCTCACCTTCTATCCGGTGTTCCTTGTTCATGTAAACCCATTCAATGTGAACTGCATTTTTCATACCTCTAAAAAGTCATTTTAAGTAGGTATGATCGTACTTTCTAACACGCTACTGCTAGAAGAGTTTCATCAAGCTTAGAATCAGAATTTGTTCTGTTTACTCCAACTGGAGTCAGGTTTTTGGTTTTGTTTTTTATTCGGAGTTCCTAGTTTAGCATGTGCTGCTTGTTCTCATATCTGCGTGCTCAATGTTTTCCCTATTCAGATTACTTTGTACCAAAGAAAATTGCACAAAAACCCAGGAACTCCATTTTCATTCTCTTCCCTGCACTGTTTGGGTGTTACAAAGTCAGTGTATTTGGATCAGGTCTCTTTTCATCGCCCTGTTTTCAAGACTATGATGTGGGCACTTTCCTTGTCAATTGCTGGTTTTGGGGAATCGGAAAACCAAGTGAATGTTCTGTTTTAGCTTCAGTGCTCCTTTTATTTGATTTGTGTTCTGACAAAAAAACCCCACTAACCATAAAAATGTTATCCATATGTTAACCATAAAAATGTTATCAGATGAATGTCGCATCCTTTACCAGTTTTTGGAAAGCTTTTTATTTTTGTGGTGGTTCGGGAATGTAATAGAAAACAGAAGATGCTGGGGCTCCGAGGGCAGTTCCGGAGGAGTTTTTTCCATCAGACAGTGACAAATGCCTTGTGTTTGATTGAACCGACACTTGTGCAGTAGCCTTGGGGCTGCCCGCCGTGCCGTTGGCCTTGCCCCTGCACCAAGTGTTTTGGTGCTAGAGGACGGCTGGGKTTGCTCCCTAGTGTGGATCTCCCAGCTCCATGGATGTCTCCCKAAGTCACCTGCGCACGCGGAAGGGATCCAGCAAGAGCAAGGTTCACGTTCAGAAAACTGTCCATCTKGGGCCAGGTGGGTTTTACACAGCGTCTTTCAAGGGTGAAAGCACCAGCCTGTAGCACAGAACCTCCAGTTTCCACATAAGTCATCAGTCTCCTTGTGCAGCAGGCTCATCCCTCTCTAGCAGCCCCAAACTTCTCATGGTGTTGTCAGGGACACGCAGGTTTTTCTGCTGTTTTGAATTCTTAAACAATGTTAGTTTCACACAATCAGCTAAAATAAATCCGCCCCGCTGCGCTAGGGATATGAATAATACCTGAAATCAAGAAACAGAGGTATAGAGAGTATATACACACATATATTCAGTGAAGCTGAAACATGTTGCTGTTCTGATTGGCTTTGAATGATGTCACAGCCACAGGAATAGTTCACTAAAAGTTTAGGGCTCTGGGCTTTTTTCCCTTTTTTTTTTCCTTCAATAATTTCTGTTTCAGGATAGGAATAAGTCTCTGCATGCAAGGCACTTCTGGAGGATTATTTCAATGATCAGGTGGCTGTAAGCACTTGACCTTCAATCCCATGTGCCAGCACACCTGAAGTATATAGACTTAATCCTTTAAAAAGGCACCACTTGTGTCTAATGCTTTGAATTGTTCCTGCCTGGCTGCTTGTGACAGAATACCAAATTCCTGTGCTTGCTGGAGTGAGTATCCTTGACTCTTTGCAGAGCATCATCAGGAAAATCCTGCCTGCTGTCTTCCYGCTCTGGTGGATAAGCTCCCTCCCTGCTCTGTTTGGGTAAGTGCTGCTGCCTTTTTGCACCTTAATCTGCCTCCTGGGCAAGAGCTTCCAGTGCCAGTTGAGCTGCAGTGGGAAAGCAGAGAGCAACGCTTGGGTGGGAAGGCAAGGGATGGTGCTGCGGAGTCCTGCTAAGTCAGAAGCTTGCAGTGCAGGTTCCTACTCACAAGGTCGTTTTGGTTGCCTTCTTGAGCCCCTATTGCTGCATCCAGGGAGCTGAGGTGGAGGAGATGCCGGAATCGGAGCTGGCTTTCGGAGGGAGCAGTGCCAAGGTGCTCTGCAATGCCGGCCGAGGGACGTTGGTGCATTGGTTGCGTGTCACAGGAGGGTTGTGCCACGTGTCTTCCCCAAACGGGCTGTGTTTGCCAYGGTTCTCCGAAGGGGAAGATGGCTCCTCAGTTACCCATGGACACTATGGGTCCATGGTATTCCCCCATGCCAGGATGCAGCAACGCAGAGCAATCCATCAAACCCCCCATAGCCGAGGAATATCTCTTTGGAGGGAAGTGAATAAAGCGATGTGAAGCCAAGTAAGTAGTATGAACAGCTGAACATTCCCTAAAATTTCTTAATATCAGAGTATATTAGGGTTTTGTCTTCATGTTGCTTCTAAGATAAAAGTATCTGGTGCAGGAAAGATTCTGTTGTTTGAAAAAAAATTAAAAACCAAAGTGTTTTGCACAACATATTAATGGTTAGAACCAACACCAAAGAACTTCTACGGATACTTATGCTTGTAATGCTGTGAGCAACAAGTTGGACTTTTAATCGAGCGGCTGGCCGTACTAAAGCAGCTTTCTTTGAGTGCAGTGATAATATGCTGACCCAAGGCACTGTGGCTTTGAGTTTGAAGGGGTTGAGGTTTTCTTGGGTACYGAATGGCTGTGACGTGAGGTGTAGAGCCAGATGAAAGTGGGTTTTAGTTTGTGTTCCTCTTTGGGATGAGGGAGGAGGAACCGCAGGCCGTGTCTTATGGGCTGGTTCACTGACGTGTGTCGGGAATCTACAGACCCATCCATGCAACCCATCCCCTCTATTACTGACCAGCTAAGGGATGCTGGTGGAGACGATTGCAACCGCTGTTGAAAGGCCTGGATCCCCAAAGGTGTTGTGAAGCATCCTTCCCTTTGAAGGCAATTTAGTTAAGAGCCAGAAGGCTTTTGAAGGTGTATCTTTGCACTTGAGCTATAGAGAAATGTTGGTGTTGCTGAGGGCCACAATCTGTTCTCACCTTGGACCAGCAGGTGAAAATCCTTGTCCTGATGGGGAAGTGCAGCACAGTAATGAAGTAAGGGTGAAATCCAAGCCTGTGGCAAATGGGGAAAAAGGGAACTTTAAACTGCCTTAAAACTTCATAAAACATACAATGCTTTACAGATCAGGCCAGATTCCTGCCCCCCTGAGGCAGGGAAATCTTGCAGCTGTGTTTGCTACTGATCGCTTTAAATTTTCCCTGATTTGTTTTTTTCTTTACATCATATGCTAAATATCTCTTATCCAACACAGGATTTTACAACAAAAGAAGTTAAGAAGGTCAGAATATTGCAGCATTCGTGCACCTGTGAGTGTGTCCTTAATGATGAATTTATAAGGATGAATATTAAATATTTACAAGGTTTGCTGTGCTGAGGTGTGGCGGTATTAATCACCCTGTCACGGGGMGCAGAAGACGCACTGCTGGTGCGCACACGCGTTATTTTCCCCACCCCTGTTTTGCCTTGGCAAGCTGCTGGTTCGGGCGGCGTCCGCGCTGTGTTGGGCGCTGCAAGGTGAGCGCAGCGCGCTGCTGGGAGGGACCTGAGCAGGAGCGGTGTCCTGCACCCGCGGGGACCATGGGGCTGCCTGTCTTCCCGTCCTTCCTCTGTTCCCGTGCTTGTAAGGGTTGGTGACTCACACTTGCACCTTGCAATCACCCTTATGTTCTCACCATGTAAGAGGTGCATTTTGTATGCTGGTTACGAGTTTTGTTTTTCTGTTTGTTATGCCCTAAAATCAGCCCTAACCAACTCTTAGGGTTACCTTCCTTTAGTAACTGACTATTTGCATTTGGATGCTGGAGGCCTCTGCCTTCATCCTGTGCCTTTATTTTCAAGGTCTGTAGTATCACGTGCTTCTGCTTTGGGATCCCTGCTTTGAGGTGTGGAAAACATTTCATCAGCCTTATTGAAATGCTGCTAGCTTAAGACACAGTGTTTTAACTCAAGGGTGCTCAGAGAAGGGAAAGAGCAAGTAGAATACTGGGAAAGTGTTCCTTTAAAAACAAAAGGTAGTTTCTCACTACTAATTCTGGGTTATATGTTTCACCTCTGCACAGATTTAATTTGCTGTTTTAGATGATATGCTAGGCTGATGCTTAGCTGGAATAAATCGGTGCGGCTGCACTGACTGTGTCTTGGCTCTACTGCTTCGACCCAGCAGAGCATGTGGTCCTCTTCTTAGACATCACACTTTAGCAAACGTGCGTGTTCTCCCCTGTCCGATAACACGACTTGGTTAAGTTTTCCTCTAAGCAGTGATGTAATTTTGTACTCGCCAAAGTTAGTGCGGAGGTGGGGAACTATTAACTAAACAACCTCAGTTCGTTCATACTCCAAAGTGCCAAGTTTCTCAATATGGGGTTATTCCTGATGAGCTCCCTTTTCTTGTGTGCTCCTTCCTGACAATCTCTCTGTCCTTCATTTAGAGCAGCTCGTTATTTTCTGGCCACATATCACATCCTGTTCTGTCCTGGTGAGCGTGCATAGTGAAAATCGTTTAACTGACATCTGTGGAGACACGGTTAGAAAAGCTCCTTTTGTCTATTGGATAAATTGTTAAGGTCAGACTCCTTCATGTGAGAGCTTACAAGGTGCCCGGACAGAACAGTTGTTCTCATCCGAACTGGAAAGGTTTGATGGACATCACTGAGATCATCTTCAAAGAGTGATTAGAGGTTGCTTTACATTTTCCTTGGGTCAGGGATACCTAACTCTGCTTGTCTTACAGTTAGCATTGAGAAACTCTTATGCCGAAATGTTGTCATGTCTAAACACTCTAAAATCTGAACATTAATTCGCAAATTGCCCTGAAAATTATTGTGCTGTGTGGAAATGCAGATTAGAGTTAGTGATACAGTTTGAAGTTTATTGGCTCCCTTAAACACATTTTCTCCAAACCAATATTTAAAATATTTGCTCAAGTTTATTTGCACATCTCTAGAATGAAACCATCCTGTCCTCTTCCCCCCAATGTTTCCCTCGCTTACCCCTTTCACTAGGGTGCTGAGCAGGGATGGGAGTAGCTGCTGTCACGATATCCCCAGGCTGACCCCAAAGGCGAGAGAAGAGTTTTTGTCTACTGAATTAGAAGCACAAGTTAATTAGCTTAATCAGCACAAATTGGTGTGCTTGGGAATGAGCCCTGGTGCAGTTATCACTGCTGCTGGTTCGTGGTTGCTAAGTCAGAGCTATCYCCAACTCTCAGTAATGCCGTGGGGCTCCTGCAAGTGCAGTGCACACGGTAGCAGGCCAGTGTACCTAATAAAGCAAACTTTTCCCTGGTGCATTTGAAGGGTAAATTACACCCATCCCTCACTCAGGAAGGAAGGCAAGTCTTAAAGTGCGTTTTTCATCTCAGCTGCTGTGTGGTTTTAAAACTAACCTGTTTTTTCCATAAGTAGTCTTTTGAGACTTTCTTTTAGGGTTTGTAAGACCCACCAGTGTCACAGGCTTGTAAAAAAAATATATATATATATATATAGCCTCTTACATAGTAGACTTTGCCGCAGGTTTTCTGCATAGGCAGCACAGGTCACTTTGACTCTGCTACAGAGCTTTTCCCTCTGTAAATGAGGAGTGAAGACACTGCAGTAAGATCTCCTGGAGTAAAACTAGATTTTGTGTACAACAGTGGTCCCTAATCTGCTGCTGGAGTCATTCCTACAGGTCTATCTGTACCATGGCATCATAGTCAAGGAGCTCCGAGCAGCTCCTGATGGGCAGCTCTCAGTGCTGGTGTAGAGTCCTGGCATGACCCATCGTGGACGTCTGCTTCTTGTCTCCCCAGAAGCCAACGGATTGGGTAGCCCCCTCCATTGAGGATAAGATGCCAAAGGTCTATTTATTCTTGCTCTGGAAAACTGAGTAGTTCACCAACTCTATCTCTTTATATCTCTTCAAAGGAGAATTAGCAACCGATGTGGTCAGACTCTACCAAAAACTCTTGAGCGTGACTGCTCTGAGACAGGTCACGAGCTCCAAGTCAGGCACGTGCTCGAAGGCTCCATGGGATCACTCCTGTTCTCAGAATCAAGGAGAGGTTGCCACAAGAGATGCACATTCATCCCCAGCCTCTTGTTTATCTGTGCATTCATCTGCTTCTTACAGTAAGTATTTCTAGCAACTCGGCCTTCTAGTCAAATATTACTCACACTGCCTGAGAATAGGCTAATTCTTTATGTATAATCCTATTTAGGGAAATAAAGTGGAATTTAAGGAGGTTGTACCTTCGCAGAACAGATATGTGATACAATTAAGATTAATGTTAAATCTAGACATTACTTCACCTTTATGGTGCTATGCAGGTAATTACTTTTTGATTAACCCACATTCCTTTGTACTTGCAACTATGAAGTCATTCTCATGATGTCTAAAGTACTAGGCTATGTTTGGAGGAGTACTAAATCCTGCATCTGATTCTACTCATGCTTGCATTGGACTGACTATGAAAATTGTTTCCCTCTTCTGTATGTTTTCTATTGAAGAACTATTGAAATGTATCATTTGCTATTGGCTCTGAGTAAAAAGCTTGGGGCTTCCTTAATTTAGCCTTTTTGATTAGTCCATATTTTAACTTGTCCATGTTTGCAAGGACTCAATCTAAAGCTTGCTGAGTATGTTCACAGCAGGTATTTTGGGCCAGGTTCATAAATCTGGTGCAAAGTCCAAGCCTAGGTGTTCTCAAAGGTGCTAATGATGCAAGCTGGGAGGAGCTGAGTGGTCGGAGTTCAGCTCTAGCTAGTCCACTCTTTACACACGCTGGTGTTTTTTCTATGAGTGATTTAAACAAGCTGTGTTCTTCATTTCCAAAGACAACTTCCTTTTCCAAGTCAGCTGCTAGTTAGTTGGCTCGAGTTACTGAAGTTCACCATTCAGCTGGCAGACTTCGTTGGAATGATGTGTTGATAAAGAACCAGACAGCTTTTAATTTTTATTTATAACTGCCTGAGCTTCTACTTTTTATTTACTTTTTTCCCCCCTGATATTGTGGGAAATGCTGTTAGAGTGGCTGGCTTTCTGTAAAAGACATATTGATATGTACGCCAAATATATGCCTTAAGGTACAAAACCAGTTTCTCTTCTGTTAAGTGGCCCTTTGGGGAAAATCAGTTGCAGTCCCAGCGGATGAAAGTTTAATCATCTCCTCTGAGAGGTCAAGTGATGAGGAAAGGTCATTCTTAGACTTCCTGGACTCGGAGAAGAGGGATTTTGGGGCTGGAACTCTCTTGGCTCCGTACATAGGTGTGTGAGTGCAAAAAYGAAGACCCACAGAAATGCCCTGATCACTGGAGTCAACCTGATCCTTGGGTCTCAGCTATATGATTCCAAGCTGAGCTGTTAGTGCTATATGAAAGGATTTATAACTCCGTCTCTGAGACTCGTATGGGATGAAGGGTCTGGGGGAAACTTCTGTTTTGTGCGTTTCCTTTATCACTTCTTATAAATTGCTGATCTAGGCAGAGTTTTGCAGATTTTCATCTCACATTTTAAATTTGATCTGTTCCCCCTGTCACAACACATGGGGAAAAAAAAGAAACCATGGAGCCTTCACATGTCTTGGTGTAAAAATCTCTCTGTGAGAGCCATGAGTTTAGTTTTGGAGGTCTCCTAGATTTGACTTTAGCTTGTAGAGAAGAATAATTTTCTTCACTGCAGGTTATGCTAGGTGAAATTTAATGATGTCTCTGCATGTTAAGTAGGAAGTCAAAAAGTGATCATAGCAGTGCCTCATAGCAATGAATTCAGGAATCCCTGAAAATCGATAGCACATCTGCAGCCTTGGATATTCACTGGCAGTGCAGGTTAATCCACTGACTAGTGTGTGCACAGTGGAGAGGAAAGTTCTGGGAGGAAGGAGATCTTTTGTCAAAAACTAGTAGTTTTTTWAGGCTCTGTTAACTTCTTAATTTCAGTTTCTGAGAGCATATATGCTTCACAGATGAAATTTGCTTTATTAATATGTCTTGCCATTTGTTCACTCGCTTGTTTCCAGTGTTGGATGTTTTGTCCTGTGAAGGTCTGCCCTGATGAAGCTYTTTGAGAATTTTGTCCTCGGTGCCAGTTTTACATAAGTACCCCTTCACTAATTGGGAAATGATTAAGATATTCAAGGCCACTAGAAAGTTTAGTCACCGATACTATTTGCAAAATTTAACTAGATTAAATTTTACAGAGAAATCTGTTTTTTCTTCACATTAAAAGAAGAAATAAGGAACTCATCATAAAATTCAGCTAACGCTTCACATTTTGCTCCTAGACTGTCCTGGTAATCRGCTCTCACACCATACTTGATCCTCATGTAACCTAGCCCTACAGCAAAGAGAAATAATTCATTTCAAATTTTGAATTCCCCTGAATGTATGTGAGCGTGATCCGAAGGCTATTGGAAACTGCAAGAAGTCCTCCCTTAGTTTAATTGAACTTGGGGTTGGGTCCTTTTTTTGTGGAGGGGAAAAGAAAAAAAAAAAAAAAAACTTTGGATACACTATCCCTTGTTAATAGCAGAGATTTTGGTGTAGAATTGAAATAACATAATAGCTGCTTCTCAAGAAGCATCAAAGGTTAAGGCTTTCACATGTCTGCTGGGCCTGATTTCCCTAGGCAATTTTTCAAGTTCCCTTTTTTTTTCCTTATCTTTGCTAATATCTATCAGAGCGGTCCTTGCAGGGTCTCTTTTTTTCCCTTCCAGGTGCAGGAGAATTGTCTTTGCTTTCTTGAAACCAAAGACATTTGTCATCTTTGCAAGTGAAAGCAGCAATCAGAAATGCTAAGCTAAAGGTGCATTGAAAACGCTGGCGTTTAGCCACTCTGCAGAAATAGAGCAATTTGGGGAAGRAATGTGTGTTGGGCATTAACCCTGCGAGAGGGAACAGCTAGRGATGTGGAGAGGTTAATTACTGTGAGTGAAAGGAGACAGCAAAGAGGTGGTCAAATTAGCCTACCTGTGTCTCATGAGCAACAGAAACACTGATACGGAGTGTAGAAAATAATTAAGTTTGTAATCAGCCATGGTAAATAATATGCTAGTTATTTCAATTATTAAATTTAACCCAATGTTATTAATTAGGTGCTTTTAATTCATTTTTTATCATAYGGTATCATATAGAGTTGCATCAGTTTTGTCAATAAAAATGCTGGCTGGTGAGAATGTAAGTCCTGTTTCAAGACTGTGGCCAATCCCAAGCTCACCTTAGTAAGAACTGAGTTCTTTAGATGCCTGTAGTTGTACCCGAATGCAAGAGAGATGAGTGTTTAGTCGCTGGTGACTACAGATGTATTTGGCAGATGTGAAATATTTTATCATTTGCAGGAAAACCAAGGCTATAGRAAAAGCTGCTGTCAGAGCCTCGGGGTGCCACGATGCAGGTTAGGGCATCAGGGTGAGGCTRGGACAAGTTCTGGTCTGTTTGGTGACACGACTGAGGGTGCCTTGGACGTATCTGTAAACTCATTATTGGGTATCCTCAGATGAGGAAACATGTTCTGAGTATTCACTAGAAAACCATAATAAAGCCATTTTTGTTGTGTTGTTTGTTTGKTTTTTTGCCCAAGTTGCAGCTCTCCAGATGTCTGCTTGGGTAATTACTTGTCGTCATGTAGTTCTTGAATCTCAGGCCTTAAGCTCATTGCTGCTGTGWTGCAGCCTGTACCGTTGTGTGCTGCTGGGCTAAGGAACCCAAGTGCTGGCCTTGAAACATGGGCAGTGTTTGCCCTTCCCTGCCTGGAGTGGGTTGTGCCAACAGGCCTTCCTCGTGGCTAGCCATCATCCACTGGCTAAAAAGCATTTTGATGTGTCTACACTCCATGGATTTATAAATATAACTGTTTCATTGCAGGTCAAAAGAAGCCTGGAACACAGTCCTCGAAGCTTTGATTGTGGTCAGCCAGTGAAATCACCAGATCTCACTGACATTTTATAGGATATATTTCATGGGATAGGATATATCATAGGATATATTTCATATTTCCACTTCACCAAGGTTGAATTTTGTCAAAAGCCACTTGGAGATTCCTGACTAATTGTACAGGATGCGTTATAGCCAAAATCCTGTGGAGCTTGAGTTACAGTTCAGCTCAGGAAAACGGCCGCTTTGTCTCATTAGAATGTGAATTATTAAAACAAAGAAATTTATACAAATTCTGCCTRTTATCTTTACGTTCCACCCCCACCACACCCTGAACTTTGCCTGAGGTATCACAAATCAGACAAAGTTTTTTCCCTCCCATATTTTAAATGCATATATGGAAGAATATGAAGAGACCCTAGTGAAGCTCTAAGCTAAGCTGGTCTTTTCCATGCTGGAGCATGTGAAGCAGAGGCACAAGTGATAACCCTAATTCACACAACTGTTTCCCTTCCCTAAGAGGAAGGTTTTATGCTCACTGAAGCCCCAGCAGTAGTAGAGAGGGCAAGAAGGAAAAGTTTTTAGATTTCCTAGAGTACTTTTGCTTGGACAAGTAAAGCTAGCTTGTCTACTCGAAACAGGGTAATCAGCACCATGAAGCTGGAAGCATGTCCCTCAAATGAGGCTTTGCMGAGTGGGGTAGCTCTTGGTGGAGGAATGTGGGGCCAGGTTGCTTCGTTAGGGTCCAGATGTTCCAAGTTATGGAGGCGCTTGGTGCTCTCCAGCTGCAGTGGAAGTGGAGCCCCGTGCCCTTGGCGTGTTGTCAAGCACCGTTTCCCAAAGGGGCTGTTGTGATAGCAAGTGATAACAGCTAGCCAGCAACCCTAATAAACTCTCTCTATACAATTTAACTCAGGTATACTCGTGACAAGGTAAAAATGGGAGCTGGTGGAATGAAATAAACCATTTTTCCTCAGCCCTAATTCCATTGAAACCGTAAAACAGCGTTGTTTTGGCTCTGGGTGGAAGGCTGAATAGTCTTAAGGGCTTCTGTGGTGATTAATATGCTAGCACACTGAGTTTAAAATAGAGTAAAATTTTGAATAGAATGGAACTTGTGTTCAATTTTCCTAAGAATTCTGTGCCATATTTCATGCAATTCTAACTGCAAGATATAAAGTGTGAGCTTAAGTATTTACACATCTATTGACCTGGGTTTGTGCAAAGTTTATCCATGTGCTAGGCCGTTTTGCCTTGTAAAGTACTTGCTTGTCCCGAAATTCCCTGAAAGGGGTGATATTTAATTTAAGAATATAGCACTTCTATTTTGCTGCTCAGCATGCAAAACATCTGTTTTGTTCCTTTATGTCTGAGTGTCCTTGTGGCTAAAGACTTGACATTCAAATTTTGTTAGACAAGGCCGTGCTAGTGAAACGTTCCCTTTTAGTGCCGTGTGCCGTAATTCAGTGTTTCCATTTGTTTTAGCAGCCAGCAGAACAGAAGAGGGTTTTCTTCCTGGGATGTCCTCCAGTTGTCCTCTGCTGCAATCCAAGCTATCCCGCTGAGGGGCAGGATACAGAAGGTAATTTTCAGGGAGCTGCAATTCAGGAAACTGCAGAAAAACCAGCTCTGGGTTTAGAACATTTGCTTTCCAGACTGCTGGCTTCAAAACGGAGTTGTATTCTGCAGAGAAATAACTACTATTTTCAATTTGTAATGTGCTGTGGTGCATAAATATATTATGTAATTATTACATACTGATGCCTTCATAAGTAAAATAAGGCATTGCTTTGAATTTCRGTGTATATGTCTGTATCTTTGTGTGTGTGAATATGTATGTGCACTATATAGWTATGTATATACATGTRTATGTATATTATGCTTGTACAATTTGAGGGGAATTGAGCTGTTTTGATGTGTGCATGAGTTTAATTTAGTTGTAACTCCCATTTGTTGCTCTGGGGTGCTTTTCCAAATTAAAATGAAAAGTTCATGACATTTTACAAAAGAATAAGGGATTGGATTTTTTTTTTTTAATTTCTACATTAGTATTTTTGCTAATGTTATTTTAGGCTGAAGGGCAAACCATGGAAAGATACCAGATTGGTGTACGATCCAATCAGGAAGCCAGGAAGGATGCCCTACATTCGGTGATAGGGAGCCTTTGCTAGAAGTGTGACTCAGAAAGAAAGAAAATGAGCTGCTCCCAGAGTAGAAGATCCAAGCAAGTTGTGGTTTCTCTGTTTGTGTTTAGTGCTTGGATTCCCTGGGATCTAGGAGAAGATGAGCACCGAAAGGAGCTTTCCTGTGAGGTGGCAGATTTAACAACACACCTTCCTGAGATTCTCTTATGTCTAATAAGTTGAGACCCTGCACTGAAGCTTTTCTCCTAGTTGGTCGTTGGTCGTTCGTATTGATGTAGATCCTTGCACTTCTGTCTAATTATGCAAAAGCTTTAAAGGGGGATGGACACATGGAGAGAGCGTGTGACAGCTCCAACTCGGCTCTGTGGATCTCTTTAAAAACTTCTTTAAAATCACAGATGAAAAATAGGGAATTCAACTGTGGAATAATCTGTCTTCAAAGAAATGCTTTCCTATTTTTGATCAGCTCTAGCTTTGGTTAAGTCTCGAAACACACAATGTGTATATTCCTTTTAGAAGGTAAGCAAGAAAAGGCCCAGCTTCCCGTAACACAATCATTTCGTGTTGCTGACATCTGTGTCGGTGCCAGAAACCCCGGGAGCTTCTTTCCTCACCTTCTCATGTGAAAACGATGCCTGTGGTTTAGAGTTCAGAAATCTAAGGAAACCCACTGAGATATTCTTGCGTGTTTCGTATGGGAAGCACTCAAATACTGTGGTGGTGGCTGTTAATAGAACCCACTGGTAGACAGAAATCCCTTCCAAAATTGTGTCTCRTTTTATAACTGCTCTCATAATTCTGGATAGCATTTTCATCCACACATGCATTTATTCCAGAGCAAACAGATGACTTCTGGCAAGCATGCTAAAATTTTAGAAACTATAGTGCTTTTTAATATTTTAAAGGTTGTTGTTTGCTTCTGGAGCTGACACTACAAAGATCTTGTAACTCTTACTGGCTAAAAAAGCCATGGTGGCTTTAGAGGCCCACAGAAGTATGAAGAATTTCAAATCAGACTTTGGGCCTTGCCTAAACAAATAGGAGTCTCTTCATTTATGGGGATTTGCAAGCAAGTTGTTTACAACCATCCGAGCACCTCTGCAGGCAGGCAAAAGAGGGTGGTTTATTGCAAATACAGCCCCGTATCACAGCTTGTCAGAAATGGGAAGACCATTGGTCTTTCACTACTTGTACTCGCTACATTATTATTATTATTATTATTATTATTATTATTATTATTATTATTATTATTGCTGTTACTGGCCTTGCCAGAGTACCTTGCCCAAAAGGTGGAAGGAGACCATTCAGTGTCTCTAAAGCATGATGCTTGCAGGTTTGCCTTCCCAGATGCTCCCTACAAGATCCTGCGTGGGTAAAAGTGTAGTGAAAACTTTGCAATTGCTGATATCATTACTAAAAAATGGACTCGGCGAGTGATCACAGGAGCTCATATGCTTTGGAAAATAGATAGCAGTTCCTGTGCACTTCTTGTCACATTGTTGGATGGACCAAATGCCTCTATGGAAAAGTGTGCGCGCTGTTTAGTGTTGCTGTCAAACTACATCATTCTGGGTAGATTGCTGGGGTGTTTTTTCTGCAGAACCTTTTAAAAAGCACATTATGCTCCTTCAGTACACCAGTCATAAAAAGCATACTTGTTTCCCCTCCCTCCCCCAAACTGTCCTGTTTTTTCCCAAGTTCCTTTTAAAGAAACTCAACAATTTCAGGTGCAAAGTCTAGTGGATGCTCTATTTGGCATACAAATGAAAAACTAATCAATGAAACAAGTCCTTTTAATAGGATTCCTGGAGGCCAAAAAAAACATGGATCATTTGACATTTTTGCTTTCTAATTAATTACACAGAGGGTTTTGTTTCTTCTAACCGTGCCATGTTTGAAGAGTCATTGCGTTTTTCAGAGTGGGATGGACACCTTCATGCCTTTTCCTTTGGAAATGRGAATAGCTTTGAAAACTCTGGAAGTTACTTAAATGGTGCTGGAGTGTCAAGACATCATGGGCGGCTTCTGGAATAACCACAGCAAAAGCCCTGCCTGGGTTGCTCTGTGGTGACCCACAACATGCAGGAACTGCCCCACGGTCCCCTGTGCAGAGGGCAGCTCAAGCATCAAACCAAGGAGCCTGGGACACAGGTCTAGCTGGTTAGCCTGCTTTGAACACGCCTGCAATTTCCCTGCTTTATGACTTTGTATGGACTGTGTATGACTTTGGAATAGGACTTTAGCCAAGACATTCTCTACTAGACAATTATTTCAAACAAGTTGCACTTATCACATTAGCTGTATAAAAGGGCATTATTTGCAAAAGTGAACTTGTATAACTCCATTTTGGGTCCAAGCTTTCATAGAGGCATGCTGGAAGAAATACCATCAACCAGCACGTTGATACTCACACGTTGTAGAAAAGGATAAATACCAAAAATTTGGAGGGAAAAAAATTATCTGAGACAAACAGAGGCAGAAATTATGAACTGAGAAAGGTCTACTGAATGCAGTACTCATTGAGCAGTGACCGTCCAGTGCTGCTGTTAATGSTCGTTGTCTTTGGGTTTATTTCCACTAAGCTCACTAACAGGTATTGGAGTTTGGTGGGTTCCCTAGCACATCAGGTTTCCTCTTATGTACTCTGAAAGGCAATGAGAGAAGCATCTTATTTTGAAGCAGTTTTAATGAGGACAGCCAGCTCAAGAAAGCTATCAACAGAAAAGTAGATGTGGTGCCAGATTTTTTTGTCCTATCATGAAAATTGAGGAAGTGCAAAGTTCAAAACTGGGGCGGATKGGTGAACGTTTCTGAAGTGGTGAGGTCATTCTTGCACTTGTTTTCACAACGTGCACTTTAGGTGTCTCCATAAATTTGAGTCTGCTCAGGCAGAACAGATGGCTCAGGGAGATCTGCACCGAAGGCTCCGGATTTATGTTCCCCAATTGCTGAACCCAGAAGCACTGAAAGATTTGCTGTTGTATTTTGACTTGAATGGTTCTGTGAGCTCCCCTCGATGCAATGAATCCTGGTGCAGTGCAAACTTTAGCATGAATAAGAGTCAAGATTATTGGGTTTTGGAGCTATCTGGTAGCTGCTATCAGGGAGCAGGAAAGGAAGAGCAACTGATGGCTCTCGGAGAGCTTCTCTCTTTGCACATCCATGTAATGGAACAAAGAGTATTTTTACTTCCTTGAGTTATTTTTGAGCATCAGCAGCGGCATGGACAGATAGGGGAACAGTGCAGTAACGGGCAAATGAGCTTGGCAGGAGATGCTCAAACATCAGGTCCTTATCAGGTTCTTAAGATAGTTTATTGCAGTATATTGTAATATATTTTTTTAACTTTAAGTATTCGGCATCTTTAAAAGCCATGGTAGTTTCTACCATTTTTCTGGTGCGTCCAGCTGATAAAACCCACAGCATGCAGGGCAGATGGTACCGACAGCCTTTGGACAGCAGTAGCAGCGGGGCTGGTGTACATCTGTACACCACACCCTCTCATGGGCCCACAAGTGCAGTGGGGCCTGAGTACTGGAGAGGATTTGGACCACTCTGAATGCTTCAGTCTCACTTTTAGAGCAGTGATGCCATTCACCAGCGTATTATTTGCTGCTGGAAAAAGTGAAAAATCAAGCAACAAATTTTCATCGCAACCATTTTTAGAGAGACCCAGATGCACTTTTCATACGAATTAGTTTTACAGAGTCTCTCCCAGGCTAGTTCTTAGCGGTTCTCTCCTGGCACTCCCCCAATTAGCATGCAGCGATGAGCGTTAATGAGAGCTACACGACACGTGTACCTTGCTGTTGTGCACAGGGCAATCTCTGCTCGTGTAAGCAGCRTGCTCCACGAGGCGCGCGTGCAGCGTGCCCTGTGTCCTGATACAGCGATGGGCAAGCCAAAGGTAGCGCCCCTGAGCCGCCTATCAAACCTAGCTGATTAGAAAAGCATGTTAATGAATTTCCAGGAACTGACGCCGCGTTTTATGCTGGAGCCTGGTGTGTAATAGGGAGCAGACAATGTAACCTTGTGGCAAGAGCGCTGAATTGGAGGAAGGAGTAAATCTGGATGCAATTTGAAGCTGTTGCCAATATGCACGGTAGCCTTAGGCAGGATATTATGTCCCTTGTGCTATGTTTGCTTATGCTAACAATTGCTTTGAAGAACTTTAAAAAATATGGGAATGAGGGGAAAAAAAAGAAAAGAAAAAAAGACAAAAGAGCTACATGAGGGGTAGGTATTATTTTAAACTAGGAATATGGCAAACATACTTTGCATAATTTAAACTATTTCATATATACTGCTCCATATTGCTGTACTGCTGAGGCTTTATTTTCTGAATGTCTTATTTATTTACTTATTTATTTACTTATTTATTTACTTATTTATTTACTTATTTATTTACTTATTTACTTATTTATTTACTTATTTATTTACTTATTTATTTACTTATTTATTTACTTATTTATTTACTTATTTATTTACTTATTTATTGGACACTTCTTGACTTCTTGGTTTTTCTTTCTGTAGGGAGGAAAAGCCAAGATCAGGTAGAGGGGTAAAGCCTAGAGGTAGCATGTCAGAGCTGAGCGATGCTTTGATATGCCCGGGCGGGTACTGCCCTTTAGGAGGAGCACGRGCTGCTCTGGTGAGGTCCAGGATGGCAGGACATACTGCGAGGACTTCTTCCCCACCACAGCAGAAGTCCTGCATATGGAARACTGAAGCGAGTACCCGTCAGTTCCTACTCTAATCAGTTCAAGCTTCATTGTCTTTTTGTCAGAAAAATACAATATTTGCCTTTGGTAGTTTTATTACCTTTAGTACTAATTAGGAACAGTCACAGTACCACCAGTTTGTGTCCACTTCCGTATCCCACCTGATAAACTCRGCGATAATAAATCATTTCAAGCATCGCCCGTGGGTGGAGGAGTAGGTGTTAAAGGGGAGCTCATGCTCCAAAAGGAGTTGGAGTTGTTGAAGTAAATATCACATATACTTGCCCTGCTCTTACTCTCTTCCTTGGAAATCTCATTTAGCCACTGGAGGCAAAGGTCCTGGCAGCGAGGAAGACGCTCCTGGCTCACTGATGCTTGGCTCCCTTTGGGAAGGTTCCCTTTCCAAAGGTGGTTTTTTGGAAATGCTTCTCTCCTCCACCTCTCCCCTTCAAAAARAGGAAAAAATGTGAGGAATAATTTGCCTAAGAACATCAAGCAGTCTGGTGTGTGTCCATAAGATGATGTTTGTGATGCCAGATCTGTGTAACTGTCAGTCCTGTATTATGTCTGTGACGATCTAAGGATATTAATGGAATAAATGGCATGCAAATAAAGGTCTAAATTAGCTTGTAATCYGATAGAAATTTCTAGCCATCATTTGGCATGTAAACCCTTCATCAGTTTTGATGGCTGTCTCTATTTCAAACCTAGGAAAAATTCCTGTGCCCAAAAGCACACGRATGTGTTTCTGTAGGATTATTACCTGGTGCAAAATGGGATTATAAAAAACCTTTATAAAAGGGGATTATTAAAAAACCTTTATAAAGATTTTCAAGAAACAATTCAGACGTGAGTGTCTGCTCTGAACCCAGCCTTGATAAAGACATACCAAGTATGTGAACCAAGCCTATACACACTCCTTTTTTGCATCCATTCCTAACGTGYAGCATGAATGAGGGCTGTTAATGACACCCGGTGCTTGTACATCACTTTGCTATGTCACTTTCTGTGGGTGGAAGGATAGGTGTAATGAAACAGAACTAACAGGGCAATATCCTTTATAGTAGCAGATACCCGTGGGATTGATGTGAACTGAACCAGCTCTCAGGAAGTCATGTCCCTTCCATTTGACTGATCTGGGAGATGTCATTGGGTAAGTTCAACCCTGGTTTAACTCCATGGGTTTCTATGATACTTTCAGCGAACATGAACCCTGCACAAATTCATTGCACTTGCTTGTTTCTGCAGTTCAGGTCATGGGAGGCTCTAGTCATGGCCCTTTTATTCTCCATTTGCAGCTATAGGAAAGATGCATGATATTCACCAGTCTCCCTTATTAAACAGAGAATATCWGTGGATCAAATAGTTCATGAACGTAGGACATTGTTCCATGTGGAATGTGAAACTGTCTGATATAGCAGCATAATATAATTTCAGTCTGCTGAG
The DNA here is from genome assembly GCA_003342815.1 of Eudromia elegans. Lineage (NCBI taxonomy): Eukaryota > Metazoa > Chordata > Aves > Tinamiformes > Tinamidae > Eudromia > Eudromia elegans. The sequence continues at coordinate 431,182 of PTEX01000024.1, read as the reverse complement.
GAATATACTGGATGACTAGAGCTGTGAAGCAAAACAACTGGTTTCCTATCATGGCTATATAATATGTGGAGGTCCTTATTGAATCAAGGACACCGTGACATTCATGGATCTACCAGCAGGGGCTATCAAATGCCTCGTGGAATAAACACATTACAGAAAAAAAATAATAAAATGCGTAACAGAAAAGAGCATGTGGTGGAATTACCCCAGGGGACCTAAATATAGTGCTCTACCAGATGGACCGCAGGAGAAACACCGTCTGATTAGAACAATGCGAGCTCTTCTGTACGGCTGTTGCTGTGCATGGACTTGGCTATGCTGTGTTCTTATACATATATATTTGTGTGCGTGTATATATGTATTTATACATGGTTCCCACTAGCTTTGGAATACCCTTCCTTACGCAGTGCTGATTCTCCTCTTCTTTAAAGCTCACTGCTTTGAAAAGCTTAGGGAGGACTTCATTAAATTTAATAGGGCAGTTGTAATAGAGGAGTAAAGAAAAACTAACCACTGAAGTGTGATGGCTTGTTTTGTTTTCTTCCTTCTTTTTGATTAGCGTCACTGTCACAAAATTGAAGTTCKCAAACACAAATATTGGCATCCTTCGGGCTTTGCCCTGTCTTCYGCATCCCGCTGCACAAAGAGCAGGGATGGATTGTAGCTGTCTTCAAGGCAGTCTGAGGGCTCTCAGGAGTTCAGATCTCTGCCCCAACGCACGCCGCATTTATTACCCACAAGTGTTTCATCTTAGACGGCTTTTTAACAGATATGTTTTAATTGAAGTGTTTAAATTTGTAACCAACTAATCTTTAAATGTATCCAACACAAGTGTAGAAAATTGCATCCCTATTCCTATCATTAATTTGGTTCTAAGTTATTGGACTAAATGAACTGGATTTAATCTCATCTCTTCAAGTTTCTGCTGCTCCAGACRTGAGTGTGTTTATCATGCATAATTGTTCCTCTTTTGTACTGCTCTTCGTTATCTCTGTTTGCAGTCTGCTTTCCCGTGGTCTAAAGTCCCCTTTAAGACCAAAAGTTGTTTCAAAAAGGCGTGAAAAAAGACGTAATGTACACCGTGTTAGCGCGCCATGATACTTGTGTGTAGAAGGCTTATTTTTTTCCAAAAATTTACCAGTGAAATTAACGCAAGCCCTTGGTGTGGAGGAATGGTTCTCTCAAGCCGTTGTTGAAGCCTTCTGTGTTTGAAGGACTGCGTTTTGGTTGCCCCTGCCTGGATGCTCGTGGGTTTGGGAGCTCTCCTGTGTTGCCTGGTCCAGATTGTCCCCCGCTGAGCCCCACTCAGTGGCCTGGGGCTGCAGGGAGGGCCCTCCCGGGCCTGGGGCTGCAGGGAGGGCCCTCCCGAAGCCTCGGGCTGCTGCTGGCTCTTGAGCAGCTTGGCCAGGTATCGGCTGGTGCGTGGGCTGCGGTGGCCGTGGGCGAGGAGCATTGCTCTGCTTTCACCACTGGGGTTTGCTTTGTTTTCAAGAGCTCCGATGCTACACGGCCTGTGTTAATTCAAGCACTCACACTGTAAGGAAAATTCGCCCTTTGGCACTAGATTACTCTGAGAGATACCGTGCAAGTCAATACACATTGATCTTCCCTGGCGAGGGGGACTGTAGGATTAACATCCRTAGAGGCCGAGCTGCAGAGCGGGAGTCAACGGCAGGGAATTGCGCACCACGGAGCTGTTTTGCAGGAGATCTTCCTTCAATGGCAGGAACTGGAGAGGTTTTACTCGGGTTACGTGTTGGTTGTGGGGAGCAGAGGGTCCTGCTGGTCCTTTCTGCTGCAGGGAAAAATGAAAGAGGTCCCAGGTACAGTGTATCTGCCTCGTGGTTTGCTGCTTGAGCCACTCCTGCTTTGGTAGTCATTGCTAAATGTGGTACGTTTTCCTCATGGAATAAAATGTCTTTTGAGTTTGACTTGCATTCTACGCTCTTCTCTTTGTATGGATTTGTAAGAGAGAAGAAAGAGAAAAAGAATTTGTACTAAGCCCCTCTTGAAGAGAGAAGCTGCAGAATGAATCCCACTAATGCCCATTACTGCGTCCATTGTGGATTCTCCCAAAGGAAAAATATGGGAGACGAGTGATCTTATTGTGTATTTATCACTGCTGTGATAGCATCACTCAGATCTGAGTTGATACTCGGATCAACTAAGATATCTGGGTCTTTAACATGGGTGCTCAGTTCCTGCTGGAACTAATGGGAGTTGAGCGTGCCCGTGTTGAGGACGTGCAGCCTTCTTTTAGTGTTATGATTATGCAAACTGTAATTACTCTGGCCATGAAGGATGAAATTTATGAAAGGCTTTGCTGCATTTGAGGGTGAGAAATAGAGTATATGTGTTCTACATATGGAAGCAGAAGACAGGAAGACTGAGTCTCTCTCCTTTTTGTTCTTACATGTACTTGCCCCTAAATGGGAATAAGGAGCAGGGAATGCTCATCATCGCGGAGCAGCCTGGAATGCTCCTGGGCACAAGATTTTGGGGTGTATTGGTGCAATTCCCTTGAAGAGAAATACTGAAATCTACAGAAGAAAATACCAGGCATTCAAGGATGTCCTTGTTGTGCCTTAATTGTGCCTTTTTTTCTCTCTCTCTCAAGTCTTCTGCATCCTTCTACTCTCTCAAAGGCAAAATCCTGATGAACGTTGTGGTTATAAGACACRAAGTCACAAAGCAACTGCTTTGAATTTTTAATTGAACTACTTATCTGGGGCATTAATAGCTTGCTGTTAAAATTAAAAAGAAATTTATACCTGTGTGGAGTTGTACGTGAGGATTAGTCTTCTTGACACAGAAGATGAAATATGAAAGATATCCTAGAAATGTAAAGTGACAATTATTTTCTTTTTTAGATTAGCACAGAAGCACGCAAGTGCTTGTGTATGGAATCAAGTATATTTCAAATTAACTTCAAATTGGAAAGATGATAATTTTCATGAGATCACTGTTATTTTATACCTCGGCCAGGTATCGGTGTGCTTCAAGACACCTCTGCATCTCTCAGTCTGAATTTGTGGCCACATGTGTCACTGAGGCTCCTTTCGGGAACACTTTTGGGGCTGGTCTRTGAGTTTTGGATTTTGATTGTTTTGTTTTGCCTTTTTTTTTTCTTTCCATAGGTGTGTGACGCCTGTAGATCTGGATTTTCTGAAAAACTCRATTCCAATGTTAGCCGAAGTCGTTTATGCTTGATAGAGATCCTATGGAAAGGTAAGTGTGCCTGCTACGTTCATCAGACTCTGTTTGYGTGTTAGTTGTGCTCAGAGTTCCCTCTCCAGCTGCTATGTTGCTTTGCAAAAACAACAGACACCCTTCTGGAAATCTTCTAATTCTTTTGAAATTCTRTTTAACCATGTGTCCATGTATATCCCTCTGGAGCAAGAGGAGGCCAAGCACTTTGATTTAACTGGGAACCACTGAGCCCTCCTTCARCATTTTACTTATAGCTCCTGAGATTATTGATCCAAATGAGAACAGCACTTGTTTATTTATTTATTTATTCAGATAAGGGGRTTTTTAAGTAAGTTTTCTTATGTAGTAAAAACTGCATTTCGACATCAAAAACTGCATTTCGACCTGTTCACCTCTAAGGCTAAGGCAAGAAATAGTCATGAGTACTAATGTAACTCTAGCCCTGAAAAAATATGAGTGAGAAGACACATATGGACGATGCAGTTACAATCCATCACTTTACAGCATCATTGCTCTGATCACAACAGTCTCACTCCTCCCCTGTACTTGAATGTATTCAGTTACYGATACCTACAGAACCTCCTGAGATGGTTTTCCTTTAAAGGACCAGATATTACCCTTTGGGTTTAGGCTGTGTGAGAATGTCTATAATCCTCTAATGCTTGGTACCAAATGCAAACTTGTAATGGATTAATGCAGAATAATATGAGCAGGAATAAGCCATGGTTATAGCCAGTCAGAGTATTACGTAGGCACCTTCAAGCAATAACAGGAACCTGGGAAAATATTCATTCGGCTTCACTCCAAGATGATSTGGGCAAAATTCCTGTAGTTTTTGGTTGTTTAGAGCCTGCAATTTATGGCCTTTGACTACAAAAAGGAGTATATGAGAGGCAAGGAGGTTTCTGTGACAGTGTCCTGGAAAAGCTTTTGCTGGATGAGGATGGCAAAGTTCAGGCAGATAATAGGCAAATCTGGAGGAATACTGAGCAAAATTCTGAATTTTCTGGAGAAATTTCTGATACTCAGCATCCTGAGCAGGATTTCCACTGTGATAGGTGTCAGAGGTTTCCTGGAGGAGTGTAATTTGCTCTCTCGTTTCTTCGTCTGCTCTCGTCCCGCAGAGCCCTGCAGTAGCGCGCCTTAGAGAACACTGCGTGTATCTCTAGACACCCAACATGGGGTGCTGGCTGTATGCTGCTAAGGGCAGCCCCTSTATGGAAACGGCTCCCCAAAACGTGAGCTCCTGAGCGCGGAGCTGCTGAGTACCAAGCCAGGGAGAGCRCGGAAGGAACGTCCCCGAGGAGGAGCGCTGGGACGGGCGGGAACCGGGACCATGGCGCGTTGGGATCCCTGAGCCTCACCGCCGTTTCAGGGGATAAAGAGTGAACGCGGTGGCCACCTCTGCCCTCCGCACTCCCTCCTCTCCACCCTGCGGTTGCGAGGCTCCTTAGTGGCAGCTCTCCGAGGAGACCAGGCACCAAGGGGTGGCCTGGCGCTTGGACAGAGAGACGTCTCCAAGGCACGAAGGTGAGAGCCCCTGTTCGAGCTCGTGTTTTCCATGAGGATTGATGGGAAACAAAGAAATCGGGAGCATTTGGCTGCGGGTCCCATTGACCCTGCGTGAGAGCCTGGGTTTGGATTCCCTTTTGTCCCCAGCAGAGGAGATGGAAATCCTGATAAATAAAGCATCAARTAAGACAAAACTTGCAAACCGTGCATGGACCGAGAGAGTTGTTTGGACTTCGTTACCCACAAGCAGGGAGCTCGGAGAAAGCAGGAGCAGTTTGGTTATTTTTGCAGCAGATATTTCCATGGTGCTGTAGGGCCTGCGGACACCAGGGGGTGCAACGACCACTGTGAGAAACGCTGGGGTCTCGGAGGTGCAATCACGTCCTCCCTCTCTGCAGGTTAAACAGGGCACCATTTATTCCAGGAGATGTTTTGTAACGACACGCGCGCCGCAATAATTGTGTTGCCAACAATACACTTCCAGAGCTTAGTTTTTGATTATACAACTTCAAGCATCCTCCCCTGCGTGTCTGGCGGCGTGAGTGGGAGCGCGGAGCCGGGAGAGCAGCGRCGCTGGGAGCGTTCCCGGGCAATCCCTCCTGCGCCCCAACCAGCTGCAGCACCGCGACGSCGATGCGCGGGGCCTGCCGAAAGCGTGCCTGATGACAGGGCGAAACGAGCTGCAAAAAGTTCTTAGRTGTGTGTTATTACCTATTATAGGATTATCTTCCTTCTTTATATTCTCCATTCTTGTGCCGATTTGGCAGAAGTGAGAAATCTGTTTGCACCATTGTCAGGATGCAGCTTTCCGTGCAAAATTAATCCTGATGATAACGTTAGCACTCGGCTCATCTCGGAAGGCTGCTCCGTTGTGTTTGTGGAGTCAATCCATTATTCCTCGTCTTTAGAAACTCGTATATGAGGTGTCGAAATGCTTGCAGATAAATAGCTCTGTGTATATCATTGCATCTMCTACTATGGAAATTGTCGTGATCCTTTAGATTTGGGACTTTGCAGTTAGCAGGAGAATTTCTGCAGAATAAAGGAAAGAAAAATGCAGATACTTGGTTCAGTGGAATGAGAAAGGTAGTGTAAAGCATTGATAGTAAAGTGTGRGTATTCAGTTAAAAAGTTAATAGTATAGGATGTATCCGTTTGTGGCAAAACAACAAAACAAACGGAACAGAATTTCAGCACTAAGTGCTGACAGACAAATTAAGTAATAAATGGGTTGAAAGGATTTGTGTTACTCATCTTGAGCTGAAGAAGCAAGTACATAATTGTCATTGACCACAGTTTAACCCATTTGCAGTTCACTGTTCAGTGAGCATTTTTAAGATACGTAATTTCAGCAGTAAAAGCAAAATGAGATAAATGTGACATGGCTTGCCTTAGTGATAGCTGAAGCATAAACTGCCTGTCTTCAACCTATAACCTCTTAAAAAGAGAGCTAATGTTAGTGACCAGGGTGCCATTCATTAGCATGTCAATGGTGATTCTCTAACACGGTGCCATTAAATTACTGTGGTGATAATTGAGACATTAAAAAAAGACAGATGCTAGGTCTGTTTCTCAGCTCTTGTAACCCTTTAGCAATTAAATTTCAATGAGCTAACGTAACTCTGCTGTAACAAAAATTAACAATTGGGAATACTTTTCTGTAGGACTGCTTTTTTTTTTTTTTCTTAATTTTTCCTAACTGAATTAATGTRTAGTCAGGACCAGGGTTTCAGTCCAGACTGTGTCTGGTTTGATATCTTTTCAGCACTGTGAAGAAGCCAAAAGCTGCCCTGGAGGGGCGGAAAGGATTCTCCTAGCAGGGAGGAACAGGATGTTTGCTAGGGGTTGTTGGGGGAGTGTGAGATGCTGGAGGTTCAGCATATTCCCTCTCTAAAAAGCACGGAAAGAGGGAAAACATGTCAGGTCTAAGAAGCAGCAAGTGAAATAGTTAGCTAAGAGCAAACAAGAGCAGAGAGAGCAGAAATAGAGGAGCGGGAGGAGGAGCAGAGGCTTTCTGTGCGTGTCGCCTAGAGCAAGAGTGATGGGAAGGCGGCCTGGAGCCTCTCGCCATGAGCCGGGCTTTGCCTGGGCAGGGCTGCTCTGGCTAACCCATCCTGCCCTCGTGGGAGGGCGCAGGACTGACGGGTGAACATCCCACAGCAAGAGCAAGCAGCTGGCAGGACCTGCACTCCGGAGCGTGAACGTTTCGTTGGGATAATGCTATAAATTCCCCTTTTCGTCACGCAGTTAGAGCATTGCYGTTCTGTTCTACCACTGGGTTTCCMCATTGTAACATAATAGTTGGAATGTTCCGTATTTAAAACCATCAAGGACAGCTGCTACTCGGTGCAAACTGAAATATCTAGTCTTCACATGTAGATCAAAGTGTCTCCCCTTTGCGTTGTAATGAAGCAGTTGGATGCATTGACATGGAGCCACGGAGTGATGTACTGCCAATATGGTAGAGTTGGGAGCAGTGGCTGCCTAAACCGCCTGCTGTCCATGCTGCCGGCCCCAGGCATGCCTCTTGCTTTCCAAATACCTTCCCAAACGGTGCTGGGAGTCTAACTGCCTGCCTATGATGTGCTGGGAGCTGAAACCCACAGCGCGCGGCGTGCACTGCAACACGCTGTCATGTTCCTGTGGMGGCTTTTGATACGAATCTCATACAACTGTCATGCCTTACAGCACACACCTCAGCTTATAGAGAGTCTTTCCTGTGTCTGAATGGCAAAGAAATTTATCGAGAATGTCTTATTCTTTGTTCAGCCGTGTCTGATTGTGGAGATCTAAAACCAACGTGGGTAAGTGTTGCTTCTCCTTGAACTCACAGTGCTTCAGTGCTGCCAMATTCCAGGGACTCTTCAAGCTGAGCAAGGGCAGTAATGGAAGAAAAGGCAGCAGGATCTCTTCCCACGTCTCCCTCCCTCCCAGGTAATTTGGTAAGTGCTGGAATTTGCTTGTCTGTGGCTGTCAATAGCATCATATATGAGGGTTTGTCGCAATCCACACATCTGGAAAACTTGGGTAAACTTTACCTACACTGAAACGTTTGCTTTATGAGACGATAAAAATGGGAATAAACCTGGTGTCTCACACACACGAGTGGTGGATGTCTGTGAGCAGCCTGCACAACACATCATGATGCCTTCCAGTACTCGCATTGTTAGACCTGGTTCACAGGAGGTCTTGGGAAGAGTTGTCCGATAGCTGGCATCTCCCTCTCAGAGTCAAGTGAAACTTCAGAAGGTGCAAACAGCAAATTCCAGAGGTTTGTGTATTTTCTGCTAGGTAGGAATAAATTGTAGTGTTAGAGGTCTTCCACTTAAAAGGTTATGAGTCGAAAGAGTTCCGACCGTATTCTGTTGATTTCCATCAACTATGCCTATTTCACACTTGTTGAGTAGTTGGCCTTACCTGTATAGCAGTGATAGCTTATGGCTTCCAAAAGCTCTGTGCTGCTCTCCTTAGAAAGCAGAGTGATCAGCACTGTCTCAAAAAGCATCATGGCATGGATTGAATTATCTCTAATAGCGTCAATATGGCACCACCTGGCTCAACAGGTGCTTAAAGTCACCGCAGGCCATCTGTCAGTGGTCCACTTGGATGCCTGCTCAATTTATCTAGCAAGCAAATAAGGACGTCCGGGAGTGAAGCTGGAGAGGGGGAATCCAGCAACCTGCGCTCAAAATGCCGGGTGCAGAAGCAGAGGAGGAAGGTGTGTTGTAAGCAAGGCCTTTCAGTCGGGGTTTCGCTCTGCTGGCAAGATTGGAGGCACCGTGAAATTTTTAAATAARAGCTGGATATCAACTTGGAGACAATCGCCAGCTGTTCATTTCTCTTCTGCAGCGTGTGGAGGAACAAAGGCACATTAAAGAACAATAAAAGGACTGAAACAGCATAGAGTGGCATCTGTGTAGCATGATTCTCACTACCGTGGGGGCCTCTGTCTTTGCAGATGAATTCCACAAGAGTGATATGAGAGTAACTTCATGGCCTGGTATTACACCTCTGTCTGTTAGTTAAGTCCTTGTGTACGTCCCTTGTACGTGGGGCGCTGTTGTGCTGGCGTGTGGCTGTGTGCYGCAGGGTGACCTGCCCTCTGCTGCAACAGGAGGTCTGTGGGGAAGGAGCCTTCACTCAGGCAATGCTGGATATACGTTGTCTAATGCATAAAAGCTGCTGCTTTTGGCGTTACGGCTGACTTCTGTTGGCTTTACCATGTTCTTGTGGGTCAGCGTCGTGGCCCCTGACCTGCCGTAGCGTGCGGCGAAGCCGGCTGTGTTGGCAGGAGATGAGGCCGAAGCTGGAGAATGGCGGATCCCTGTGCCCAGAGCGGGCAGGGGCAGGGGTGGCCCACACCAGGCACGCCGCTCGGCTCCCCCGTCCTCTGTGCTGCATCCTGGCGGGTGAGCAGGGCTGGTGGTTGCTTTGGCTGCTTGGTTTTCAAGGCAAGCGGACAGCAGAGGGAGCTCGCCTGGCTCATCGGCCCTCTGGTTCGGATCGATCCGTGAAGGGCACGAGCTGGGGCCGTCCCACAGGGAGGCAGCTTAATGTGCGTGGGTACAGCCGGTGTGTGACCTGCGTGGTCGGTGTGACCTGTGTGGTCGGTGCGGCCCGTGGTGGCAGGGCCAGCTCGGGCACTAGCCAGGAGGGTCAGGAGGGAACGTGGTCCCTGACCTCGGAGAGTGCAAAGGGAAAAGACTTCGGTAGGGACCCTGAGGTACCACAAGGAGCTGCTGCCTCCGAAGGAGACCTGAAAGTTGCCTGGCCCAAGAGCGAGTCTGAAGGAGGTTTTCCCACCAAGGATGGGTGTGTAGGCACCAGATTGATCCAAATGCTCTGGTCAGAGCTCTTCTTCTTTAAAAACCTGTTTAGTTTACATACTGATGAAGTAACAGCGGAGGCAGAGAAGGCTGCTTGGGGATTCATACAGGAGCAATTCAGCTCCTGTACGGTCAGTGCTCAGGGAAGGGAGTGCTGCAGAGAGCCCTGATTTTGTCCCACAGATACTGGGATGACGGTGACATCCATCTGCCCATCCTCAGGGATGGGCTGGCAGGGAAGAGGCTGTTGCCCTTCATATCCTCCTGCTGGTCTCGGTTCCTCTCCTGCTGAGACTGTGGCATGATGGCTTGAACGGGATTTGCTCTTTGCTACTCTTGGCTCAGTGGTGGTTTAAGTGAAACATTCACAGTAAGTTTTAAGAACATGTTTCTCTGTCATGTAGTTGCACAGGGAGGAGACATTACTAGCTTAGAAAACAGCTTKGTATACATCTTTCCAAATGCCCATAATATTATAGGCATAGACAGGCAATATTGAGCGTCTTAGTTTCATGTRTGTTCACATCAAATAAACAGAATGCAGCAACACCAATTGTATTTTAACTAGGAAGGCCTAAATTGTAAGGCTCTTTCCTCATTAATTTCCATGAACTGCAGACATTTATCTTTTTTTTTGCCACCACTCCCAGCAGTTTTTGGAAAGAGTTGTGATCCTGCTTATCCACATGTGAAAACGTGTGTCGATGTAGGTACCTTGTTCAGGGTTAGAGTGAAAATAGGACCATAAATGTTCTTAATCCATTCACCCAGTAAGAATTTGGATGGAAAACARGAGAAATATTTCCTAGCGTATTTGGTCATGGAAAATACCGTGTTATGTATGAACTGCCCAGCTGCTTTGTTGAGAAGCTCGTAGCCTCATCACCAGTCCAACGGGCACTGCGTGGTCTGCTCAGGTTTTGCTGCCAAGAGAACCRGTTGCCTGTATGGGTCTGAACTGAGACTTTGTATCGGCGAATTTCCAGAGTAGTCAAACGTTGTATAATGATCGTTATCCTGGTGGTTAGKTGAGACGTTAAGAGTGTAAAATATGAAAGCTGAACGTGTTTGTTGAGACTAGGAGGTGCAACAAAATGAGGTTTTTATTCCGAATTTTTTATTGCAATGTCTATGCTAGAAACATRCAAGCTTTGGAGCTGTATGCTTACATTTAGTAAAAACTTTCAGGCCACCTCCTCTGCCCTGAAATATGTCGAGGAGAGGATCTGTTCTGTTGTTACCCCCTCTCCAGGAACATAAGGAGGACTAAATGGCAGCTGTCTCTGCAGATAAGCTTCCTCCTTGCCATATAAAGCATGCCAAACTGATTACAAAGGTTCATGGATTTGGCAGTCCCCCTTCATCAATATYTCTGACCCCTAGGATGAATTCACAAGCAGAGATCTGCCATTCATATCAATGTTTTCCCTTCTTTGCYTCAGAGATCCTAACATTCACATGCATTTACTAAATGTACAAAAAATACGCTGTTAAGATAGTGCATTGAAAGCTGTTCACTTCTGTTGGGAAAGGGATAGAGAATGACACGTGAAATAATGGCAGGATAGCTTGGAGGTCCTACTTTACTGGGGCTGGGCAGCAGGTTTTTTTTTGGTACTGTTTCCTAAGATATTTCAGATTGCTAGTCTTGTGTCAATTCTACTTGTTAATCTTACTATTTCAAAATTATTCAGGCTGTTGCATTGTCTTGATGGCTTTTAGCCAACATGCGCCTCTGTATTGTTCTTAATGAATGTGAAAAATACCAGGGCATAAAAACTTCATTAATTTTGTTACTTGCTATCTATGGGACATGCAGATCTGGTTTAGAGAACCTGTGTGGTCTGTTGGTATCATACGAGAGAATTTCCTGACTTACAGGGTATAGTCAAAATATTTACTAATGGTTGAGAGGTCAATGATTTTCATGGTAAGGAATTAACCAAAATGAAATATTAAATGTGGGAAATATTAAGTATGTGAAGGCTGTGCATCCATTTTTGATCAAGAATTTGCAAGAAATATTTCCATGCAGGCTGGAGCTGACCTGAAGATGCAAAGTACGTGGAATCCAGTTTGGATTTAAATGTACTTGGGCCTTCAAATCARCTACTTTCTGAAAGTTTTTATTCTTTGTGTAAGAAAGCATGTAATTTAATGAGAAGTTGTACCTATACATCTATGAAAGACATATGTGGTTTACTCTTACCCTACTGTSTTAGCCTCTATACTCAAAACAGTCACTTTGCCATGAAAAATTACCATGTTCAGTYGACTGTGAACAAAAGAAACGTGAGTTTCTCCAACAATACCGATGCAGAGGTGAAGTATTTCTTGTGGAAGTTGTCCTGTGCTGTTAAACCCCATCGTGTCTTCACTCATGATTATGGAAACGCTTCATGGTACCATGATGACCAAATTCACCATTTTTGTCCAAACATTTTGACTTTTGTGGCTGTTCATCAAAGATTTCTTGCAAGAGAATATGACAAACCCGGGTAGGATGGCATGTGTAGGGTCATCCTGTCATTTATTATGTGTGAAAATCAAAAGGAAGCAGAACTGTCAGTCCCATGCGTCTTGTTTGATGAGACCTACCTCTAGGTAGTCCRAGAAAAAAAGAATCTACGTCTAAGACCATAGCTTGTTGCTCAGTGATGTAATTTGAAAAGGAAATACACAGATCAGGTGATTCTTAAGGCTGATTAACATTCAAGCTTCTGTTCCATCTGTCCCATACTTCATTATTATCATGTCTGCCCTCCTAAACACGTATTCTGTGACTAYGCCAGTCTGAGTTCCAGGAGTTCCTTAATGAGGCATTACAGCGAGAGGCAGTATAAGACACCTCCAATACTCGCTTAATTACCTGTGTCTCTACTACCACTGCCCTATCACCAAAGGCAGATGCAATTTAGAAATAAAGGTTTATTGACATTTTCATTACAATGCTGCTGGTATCTTTAAAAAAGGAAAAGAAAAAAAAAAAAAAAAGCATCCCAATTTACTACCCCGATGAGCCCATATTCCACAAGGTGGGAATGATTGCTACCACAATGTCAGTTCAGCTGGTGGCTGTGATAACCTTCATTTCATTCCCCAGGAGCGCCGAGGTCGCTGCTCTGGAAACGSAGCTTATTGAATCACCTGCATGGGAAAGGAGGTGGAATATCGAAGCCTGGGCCCTTGAATTYAGCAATTCAGGAAAAAATGAGCCCAGATCCAAAGCTATTTGTGGAGAGGAGGGGTGGAATCGAGCAGCCGACTGATTTTGGAGTGACTGAAAATTTACTTGCATAGCAGAGACAAGGAGYCAGACGCAGCCAGAGGCAGAAAGGAGCACGAGCAGCAGGTTAATCTGCTGTGCGGGAGACGTTGCTGCTGCCTCTGCGAGTGTCAGCAGAGCAGCACCGAGGGCGTTCTGCCCCTCACACCGCTGCAGCAGCGGCCCGAGCTGGGAGTTCTGCACTGACGGCTGGAGGTAGGGGACTTGACCTTTGCCTGAGAAGGAGAGTGTGTTTTCTGGATAAATAAAGCATAACACATCCTAGGGCGCGGTGAGAAAAGCTTGAAAACAGTGAAATGCACGGAGTTGCCACGTTTTGGAATCAGATTAGACATCTGAAGACGTTTAATCTTCAGATGATAGGGTAATGAGGTGGAAAGGCACATTCGAACCAGTCTAATGATTAGAAAAGAACCAGTGGAAAGAGCTGAACTTTTGGTCAAGAAACAGACTCCATCACAAAGTCATGGTACTTGATTTCCCGCTGGAAAGAATTTTTTTCCTCTCTTATTTCAGCTGGCTTTTAAACCCCAATCTGACAATCTGAATTGAATGAGAAAGGCACAGGTTGGAAGGAAAACAAAGGGATGGAATATATGAAAAGAAATATCAAAGTCCTCCAATTTTCATAGGTTTTGTGCTTGAGCAGCTCCTTTGTACCTCTGTGTTTGTAAGACTGAGAGAGCCTATCGCAAGCCTACGGGGATATATCCATTCTACGATTTTCTTTTTTCCTAGAAAATGTTTTTCCACCAGGGAGTGCAAGAGAGGACAGCGGTAAGTAAATTACATTCTCTGCTGTACTTTCCCCTGTAGTTTATTAAAACCATTGTGTTCTGTGTAAAGAGAAATGCACTGTATTTTACTCCAACTGGGAAGAACACTGGCATAAATATGTGCTGTAATTAATAGCTATTCGTTCAGTATCTGTTGGGCAGAGCAGACACCAGGGCCTCAAAAGCACCATTCTTGGCACCACATGGGCAGCTGGTTTTGTGTCAACCTTGGCACAGACTGCAGTTGGTTGGGGGCCTCTCTAATGAGAGTTAGTGGATTACAAAGTCCTGGGGGACAAATGCAGCCTGAAGACTGCTAGAACGTCACACTGGCTCTCAATGACAGGCACGAGCCCCCACGTGGGAAGTGAGATATTCTGCTCCATCTGTTCTGGGTAAGGTTGAAATTGGAAAGTAACTTTAATGTTTGTTTGTTTCCATATTACTATGGCCTGYGGTCCCTGTAGCCTTCCTAGGATATAAGGAACGGTTCTTGTGTAGGGTGCTCAGGCTAACGTACCACCATGGGCATAGGTTTTTTAATAAGGAGTGGGGGATTTATGTATCTCTCTGTGTGTGCACTCACCTTGAAGGTTTGCCGTTAAATATTTTATGTTTTGTATTCCTGTCTCTGGTGTATTCCACTCTATACTAGAGACATGGTAATTATAGAAAACAGAACAAAGAACATATGCCAACAAGGCMGAGAACATCAGCAGGCTTTTGTAGTTGCTCTGCACCAACACAGTATAGTTCTTCAGTTTTCTGTAGAACAAAACCAAGGCCAATACCAATATTTTATTACACTGGAACTCCAATGGCTACAGTGATAGTTGAAAAATATTCTTTACTATAGGATTTAAGTGAGGTTGGCTGTATTGTTGAGTTAAAGCAAGCACCYTCTAAAACTTGTGAGTCTGCAACCTCAACATTTTTGGTGAGAGTTATGTAGCATCTCTCATGCTGAAAGACAGATACTTGATAGTGTGTACTAATTAGGGGTGTATTCAAATCACTGCAAGTTACTGTCTGTAAACGAAAACATAATTTGATAAATACATGTTGTGACTGTCTTTATGCATAATGTAATGCTGTCARGGAACCATGATTTTTCCCTTCTCCCTCTATCAATTATGAACAAGTGAGGATATTCTTGTGTAAACATGCTGAAGCTCTGTGCTGAGATATATGTGAAGTGTCAGTATAATKTTTTCATTTGCATCTTTTACATAAGAAATCCGTGGAATGTGGGCATTTATCGACCTACTTGATGAGAGGAGACTGTTTATAAAAATTCTGTAAGGAATAGTAGTCCCCATTCTGAATGGAGGYGGCAGTGTTCACATCCACATGTTTTTATGTTTATAAATCTAATTCTGAAGTCAGGTGAAATCTTCAGGAATCCTGAGCTGCTGGGTAATTCTCTACTCCATTCTCAACAGGAAACCAGGCTGGAGGCAATGCTATCCCTTCCCAAAGCCTATTGAAGCCTGTGGGAGACTTTCCACTTATTTCAGTGGGGCTTTGGATTAGATCCAAGTAGCTTTTCAAACCTGTATGTTCTCTGGGAAATGAAACCAATATCCCGGCGCTGTTTTGCATTCACAAGCACACAAAGAGCCTACATCCCATTGACTGACATGTAGTTGCCTAAATACTTTGAGATTCTTGGCAGTACAGATCAAGGACTTGATCTTGCAATCCTCTCCTTAGGATGCCAGCACGGCAGGACAGATAATTCCTTGACTGCCAGCATTTGTTGTGATTCCATGATTGATTCTACACGTGCATGTTTGGCCATAATGGAAAAAGACTTGGCTTCAGGGCTCGGTGTCCTGGTGAGGTGCTGTTTCAGTTTGACACTAGTAAGCTGCTCTTAGAATGGACATGGGAAGCCTAACTTGAGCACACACATTGGTAGGAACTTCATCATATAAATGTATGGATAGCCAGGGTGAAATTTAGGGTGCATTTTTTAGCTTGACCTTAAGAAAGCCATTTTCCCACCTTCCTTCTTCTGGTAGTTTCCCATCAAGTTWATGACAGGTGGGAATATCAGATTGAATAAAGTACTCTTCCAGTTGCCCACATTTCCTGAAAGAGATTTGATATCAAGCGAACTCTATTTTAATTGTGTGRTTTTGGGGTTTTTTTGGAGGTTTCAGAGGAAGAGGAGAGGAGAAGGTTGTTTTTTGTTGTTTCTTCCCTTGAGGAAAATATGGAAGAAATGGAAATTTGGGGGACTGCTGAGGGAGGCAAAACCATTTTATGTGAAATACCGTGGAATGAATAGTGAAAGAATCCTTAATGCTTAAAATTATATTGCTGCTACACTTCGATTCTTCCAGATGCATTCTAAAATGAATTGGGATTTCAAATGAAGTGATTTTATTTCAAATTTATACCAGTATGCAGTTCCAGAACCTATATTCTATGTATATCTATCTCCCCTGGACCCTACACTTCAATGAATATGTAGGAATGCTGTGTACATTTTTCAGTTTGTGCCTCTAAAAATACATATTTCTTCTGCATTTGTATAAAAATGTTATTTTTTTCCTTTTTTTATGGAGTAGGGCTCAGAAATAGTATGTAAATACCTTTCTGCTAAAAAGTCAATAATATTGATGTTTTCTATTTCTACAGTTTTATTTTTTCTTACTTTAGAAATGTCTACAAACAGTACTTGTCAATACCTTAGTGTGCAGCAGAGCTCCATCTCAAATATTGCATATATTTGTCATTGTTCTACAATAAAGAAAATATAGGTATTTATTGCATAAAGCTGACCAGCAGTACTTGGTTTCATAAATACATTATGCATAATATGTTTTTCACCAGTAGGAWAATAATTATGTTTTCCTTTCAAATAAAGCATAACTAATACATATATATATTTATAGTTCAATTTCCTTTCTTTTCCTCTTTATCAGATACATGCAAAAATTTTGCATTTTCCTTTTCTTTTTTTTTTCTTTTTCCAGACTTCTGAACTTTTCTTGGACTTTATATCTCTCCAGATAAGTAACCTGTAGCATTTACATGAGCATCTCAAGTCTGCTTTTACTAGGTGCCACTACTCTTATAAATGTGAATCCTCTTCYGACTTCGTTCTGTGACCTGCCTTTGCTTTATTGTCACATCTTCCTGTGATGCTGGGAGCTCTTCTGTAGATTTTTAGGAGCAACTTTTCCATCTTCTCACCTTCACTTTTGTTAATCCTTCATTTGTTAACGGACAAAGTAGCCGTCATGGAACCYGATTGTCCCACTGCTCTTTGGGCTTTCTTCCATCTCCACTTTTTCTTGGGCTGTCTGAAGTATTTATTCCTTTAGTTCTCTCCCTCTCTTCCACTGTAGCTGTCTTGTCTTACTGCTGCCTTTTATTTTTCTATGASAGTGTCAAGTCTCCAAATTGAGACTATCAAGTCTCCAACGGACAACTGGGTGGTGAGAAACCTTATGAAGTTCAACAAGGGCAAGTGCWGGGTCCTGCACCTGGGGAGGAATAACCCTAGACATGCCTACAGGCTGGGGACCGACCTCCTGGAGAGCAGCCCCGCAGAGAGGGACCTGGGCRTCATGGTGGACGACAAGTTGACCATGAGGCAGCAGGGTGCCCTCGTGGCCAAGAAGGCCAATGGGATCTTGGGGTGCATTAAGCAGAGCGTCTCCAGCAGGTCGAGGGAGGTGATTCTGCCTCTCTACTCAGCCCTGGTGAGGCTGCACCTCGAGTACTGTGTGCAGTTCTGGGCTCCCTCTTCTCAGCGGTGGCCGGCGATAGCACTAGAGGAAACGGCCACAAACTGAGGCACCAAAAGTTCCACAGGAACTTGCGAAGGAATTTCTTACCAGTGAGGGTGACAGAGCCCTGGAACAGGCTGCCCAGAGAGGTGGTGGAGTCTCCTTCTCTGGAGATCTTCCAAACCCGCCTGGACACCACCCTGTGCCACATGCTCTAGGAGACCCTGCGTGTGCAGGGGGGTTGGACTAGATGACCTCTAGAGGTCCCTTCCAACCTTAACCATTCTATGATTCTAAATAAGCCTCCAGCATGTGACCTTTTGTGCCTTCTCCACCCAACAGTAACATAAAAAAGAATAGTCCTAATTTTATCAAGAGTTCAGGTCATACTCAGTATTTTTGTTTACTAGGGAGCAAAAATGATGACTGAAATGTTCTGTACCTTTGCAAAGCTGAGAATAAACATGAGACTATACATTTTCAGTTGGGCTTGCATAAAAGATCAGTGGAGGTGAGATTTGTAAAATAATTGTTATTTGATTTCAGGGCTACCTACTTGAACTGGTGACAGAACCAGTAGCTTTCCCAACCCTACCATCCCAAACCTTTACCAAAGACCAAAGATGGTCATTTCTTTGCTTGCTTTCTAATAACGCCACTTGTTTGAGCAGAAACCTTCTGCCTTCTCGTGTGCCTCTCACTCTGTGTGTCAGATAACTTACTGCCCCTAGAACCAATGAGTAGTTGAGCTAGACACCAGCGTAGTACCCTTCTGTGTCAGAGTTTTACTGCAAAGCTTTTGAAGGCCTGAGTGTGCTCCTGTGTTGCACAGTGGTTAGTTAAAGTTGAGACAGTGAGTTTTGTGTTGAAGGTGACCTAATGATATTAGAAAAAGTAATGAAAAAGAAGTGGAAATAACTGTTTCAAAGCATAAAAGAAGACCTCTGGTCCCTTTTCTCGTAAAAGCAGTGAGATTTCTGACACTGCAAGGATAGGAAGTTGCTCAGCCTCAGCCTCTTCAGCATTCACTGTCTGGTCAAGGCTGGCTGGCCAACATGCCTCTTGGGAGGAAGGATGGAGACAAGGGGATCCTTGGATAGGACCATTTGTTCTCCATCTCTGATCTGTCCCTGTAGATAAACTGTGTCAGTGAGGTAATCTTTTCTCCTTTTCCTTCTCCATTGTCTATAAAAGGAGCTTCATTTAGAGTAGATGTGTCTAATCCAGATAGTTTAGGATAAATTAGATGAATCTGCCCTTACTAACTGGTGGTAACATCCTGGAAAAGTCAGACTGTGGCGGTATTTGGAGTCGCCTCCTATTCCTTGTAGTGAGGATTACCAGCCTTGGAGTGGAACGGGTAGGATGGRGGCAGTTTCTTTTTCCAGGTGCCAAGTTTGCAGGCCAGTACGCTATGCAAACCACCTCATCTTGTTCTTATTGTGGTTGTACACCAGGGACAAAAGTGGCACGGTGTCCAGAGTAGAAACTTTCCTCCATGGCTTAGGAAACACAGCCGAGATGATAGATAGGGTCGTGCTCTGGCTTCGCGTGATCATGCTGTGTGGGTATCTGCAAGAGTCCCTGTACTCTGCGTAACCCCATTGAAAATGCTGAGGCTAATGCCAGATTAAAGCGCTGCTCAGTGGGAAATGATGTGAGAGAACTGGGACACTTTGAGAACTCATCCATGCTAAAATCTTACTGAAAAGAAAAATAATTCAGCTGAGACCACTGATGGGCATTTTCCCTTCCCCTCTAGCCTGTGTACAATGAGGAATTAGCCTTCTTCACTCAGCTGGGGCCTGGCTCTCATTGCCGCTGTCTTTCGGCGCTGTTGCTGCTGCAGTGGCTGTGTGCTGCACTGTAGCAAGTAATAAACTCTAAAGTTGTTGTTTGTTTGTTTGTTTTAGGGCTAAATAAGCAATGTTTAAACTAGTATGGGCCTAAATTCATTTGTGAGCCTACGTTTGTTTTGGAAGTGAGTGCAGAAGCGAGAGGAGGGGAGCGGAGGGGAGGGGAGAGGAGAGGAGAGGAGAGGAGAGGAGAGGAGGGGAGAGGGAGAGGAGAGGAGAGGAGAGGAGAGGAGAGGAGAGTGCTTTGGAGGCGGTATCTGCTGACCCTGCTCATTTAGAGCAACGTAGCGGGGTCAGTGCTTTGTGCTAACGTGTTCCCGGCAGCGTTCAGGGGCTGCAGGTCAACCTGCAGCTGGTGTGGGGTGAGATACGGGGAGCGGGAGCAGGCACRGGTTCCGCTCAGCTTGGAGTGCCGTGCAGGAGGGGTTCGTTCTTGTATGTGTGAACACGCCGTGCTCAGAATACGGCCCTGCCCGTGTTAGATCTGATGCAAAGCCCGCCAGGACCGCAGGAAACGCTCCGCGGGCCTTCAGCGAGCTGCAGCCCGGCTCAGGGCTCGGCTAGCAGGGCGGCGCTCGGAGCAGGGACCCTGTCCACAGCCGTCAAATTTAAGCACTCGGTGAGTTTACTAGGAGTGGGTATATGTGATAAAGACAGGGCGGGAAAGGCTGCGGGAGCGGCGGGCCTGCGCTGCTGCGGGAGAGGCGATGGCCCCGTCCCTTCGAGGAGCCTTTCTAGTGTCCGTCYTCCTAATGCAGCCTGATGTCTCAATTTGGGCGCGCGTTGGCGTTGGGGAGCTAGCTCTCGCCCGGAGTGCCTGCTAGGAGTTTCCTAATTAACGCGCTAATCAAGGTTCACCTCAAGGTGTTGTTTCGACTCATTAGCAATACAAAGAAGCAGCTAACTGACATGTGGCGAGACCTGAGGAAGCGAACGTTTTCAGAGAATACTGCCTGCTTGTACYGAGAGCATCAAGGACGTGGAAGCGACAAATTAATTTAAGTGGGTTAGAGAGAGTCTGAAGGGCCCCATAAGGCCTGCTGTTAATGAGCAGGTATGGGGCTGTGCTGGGAGCGGAGGAGAAGCAGGAGCTTTCCCAGGAGGAYGCCTTGGGATGGCCCCGCGTGTCCGGGAGCGAGGAGCGCAGCCTGCTCACCGGGCACCCCCCGGGCCTCGCGGTGCYGCAGACGGCTCCGTCCAGCGCCCAAGGCCAGCACATTGGGCACTGCCGGTCTTGCTGGCRGGCACAGATGAGATTACAGGGGGTTATGGTAGGAGTCGGAGGATGGYTTGAAGGGGCCCAAAAGGAAAGCTTGATCTTGGCAGAGCTTTCRAACTTTTCAAGCAGTTGCTTTTCAAAGAGTATTTAAGCAGAGGACTCCGAGGTAAGAGCAGGTAACGAGCATGAGAATGGGATGTGCTGAGATTCTGAAGCACGTGGTCAATAAGCTGTGTGGCCGTAAAGATGTTCTTACTTGCATGTTCTTACTGTCACGGCTCATTCTGTCTGAAATAGATAAATGTTATATCTGTCAGATGAAAAACATGGATTGCTTTTTCTTCTTGATTTTTTTTTTTCTGTTTTTCTCCCTTTATGAAAGTGTTTTGTTTTCCATATCAACAGGAGAGGACAGGCTGTAGCCATCAGTGCACTTACCTGTTCTGCAGCACAGCAGCAGGGGTTTTACTGCTCTGCCTAAGAAATGCTAAAAGAAAGTTAGAGTTTTGGAACRCCCATGTAACTGTGTGGCTGTGAAAGGCTGTTGTGAATTATGATGATTTGTGAGGGAAGAAAGAGTAGTGGCACATCTATAGACATCACATCGTCTACCTAGCCAGTGTGTGGGCAACAGTGGGTCACCAAGGTTAGGGACATTCTGCCTTAYGAGATCATTTTTGAGGAAAATAAACTATAATGGCTGTAAGTTGCCTGTGTGAGGAGAGGGGAAAGGTGGAGGCATCTGGGGAAGAAGTTGGTTGTGTCCTGTGGCCTCTCGTTGTTTCTGTAAAGAGGCACATGATGATGGACACCCAGCAAACATTTACCTTGCTGTGTCAACTTATGTAATGGAGTAAGTAGCAAAATGAGATTATGCTGAAAAATAAAAGCTGCAGAAATGAGGCCATCTGTATCGATAATCCAAATCTGGAGGACTAGAATATGGGTGGATTTATAGATTTACAGTCCCCTTTGGTTGCGTTGCTCTTCAGAACAAGACATAATCTTGATCCTTTTACCAGCGAGTTTGCTGCCAATATGGTCTATGGGGGCACACTCGTAGCTTGTGAGAGTGTTATGCTAGAATTCATAAATGATTTTTGCAGGTCCCTACCTGCAGAGGAGCAGGAGACCTCGCTGAAGGCGTAACACTAACTGTATGCATCAYGTGTCTAGTTGCAAGAAGGCCTGAGCTGCACTTGTTTCTGCAATATCCTGCTGGGCGAGGGGAGGTCTTGGAGCATGACCAGGAGAGCAGAGCTGAGACTTGCCTACAGATCTGAGACCTGTCATCYGGCTGGAGAGACGCTGGTCATTTCCTTAGTGTGGTACCAATGCTGCTGTAGCAGTATTTGCCACGTAATCCGGCTGAGCTTTAGTTGCGCGAGGATTCGGAGTTGGGACAACACTGTCCTCCTATGCGTGCTTTCTCCTCAGGAGGAGATTTGTGCTCCCACTTTTCTGATGCTCATTGAAAAGAAAATTCTAAGCAAATTTTTCTCTCATTTACTCAGAGCAGATATTCATTTCTTGGTCAAAACTMCTGTGAAAATAAAAAAGCAATGAAACCAAAGCTGAAACGGCATCTGCTTTTGTGTAGCACAAGTGGAGCAGAGGTGGTGCCCTGTGTAATTGAATAATAAGGCTTTTTTTTTTTCCACAGCAGTGTTCTTGTAAGTAAGGAAAATGCTGGAAGAGTTAATCCTAGTTTCTCTTAATTCCCAGGCAATTCTACTATCCATACCTTAAATTCTTAGAACCAGTGTTGCAAGGCAGCAATATAGTGCAGCTGAGTCTATGYTCACCGTATAGTGCAGCTGAAAAGTTTTCTTTTATTCAAATTTTTAGAAAGGAAGCGATTTATGCTAATAACTTCTGAACTGATTGAATCTCAGTCTTTTTAGCAGAGCCTTTTGATATTCTGTTTATACTTGCTCATGTTTTTTTCAGCAGCTTTTTCACTAAATATTTTTTTCTCCAGCTCTCTCTTTGAGGGACTGGAAAATAAAACAGAATAGTTTACATGCTTGTTACACCCCTAACCTCTCCTCCTTGAGGCATCTATTCCATTACATGACAAATAGTGTTTTTGAAGAACTATTTTCAGGTTCCTTTTAAGATCTTGGTCCCATCATCCCCTCTTTCCTTCAGTCTTTCCTTCAGATGTTAGTTTTGTTGTAAGGGTGTTTTTAAAAGACTGGTTTGGAACAGCCATCTTTCCAATTGGATATCCCAAGTAGTATAATACAGTTTGTGAACACCATTTTCTACAAGAAATTGAGTAGCTTAAACTTTAGTCTAATACTGGCACAATCACCTGTCAGTATTGGCAGGTCTTCAGTCAAAAAAAAAATGTCATTTATAGGAAACAAATGAATTCAGAACTTCTGTTTCAGTTTCTGTCGTCTCTCTGTGAATATGTCTGACATAAAATCTAGCAGAAATATGGGTCAGCTGCAATTCTGTAGTTGCACAGCTCTATGGAAGCACTCTGATGGGACTGAAACAAGGTCCCAGAAAGTAGATGCTCTCTTTTGACTAAAAGAATGAATAAATCACTTTTTTTTTCTTTTTTGATCTGCCTTTTTAATTTGTAGGACTTCACTTATGTGGATTCTTTGAAACGTTTGATATTAACAAGTACCAGGTAAGGATGCTGCAGTTAACATGATGAGCTACTGAACTGCCAAGAGGGATTTTGGAGTCTCTCTCAATGAGTTTTGTAACAGCCACAGCAGTTGGCAACCTTGTTCTGCTGTAAGTAATTATAGGAAGATAATCTGTTAGTGTCCTCAGTATTTTTGCAAAGCCATAAAGATCCAAAGGAGTCTAATTTTGGTGAAACCTTAATGTGCTCAAAAATGAAAAAAACCAAACCCTCTCAAATTCTTGGTATAAACTGCAGTGTCTAGTACATTAGCTTACAAACTCAAGGTTTGTTTTAAATGTGCTCTGTGGCTTTTATAGCAAAGTTTGCATCTTAATTGCTTCGTGACTGACTTTTTTGAGGAAAGTCTRTTGTGTTTTATGGTGATGCTGAGGAGATTTGTATTGCACAGGGTACCCCTCCCTTTGCCCACAGGCCGGCAGCTGATAGAGCTCCTTTTGCTGTTGTTTTCTGCTCAYGTTGAAAGCATTTGGTTGAAACTTCTGCATTGTTAATGGAAACACACTGTGCTGTGCCCAAGTTACTCTCCTTTGAAAAAGGAAATTAAATTTTAAACGCCTAATTAAGATAATGTTGAAGATCCAGTTTACCTACAAACAAATGGTGTCAGAGCTAAGGGAGTGAATGTTGCTCTGCTAAAGAGACTCCAGCACRGAGATCTTTAAGCTGATCGTGCTGTCATATTTGTAAGTGATCTTGTAGCTTTCTTATTTATTGCTTATGACTTCTGAGGGAGCAGGTAATTTAATTTGTGGTATCAGTGACACAGAGGCTTTCTTATTACCATCAAGTTAATTTATGCTATTAAAAATGTCTGTTACATTCCCACTTATAAAATGAGCCGTTGTAGGATATGTCCTTYTGCCAAGTAATGTGTTCCATGAACATTTGCTTATTAGAGAACTGCAATACAGCCTGTGATTAAAGCATTTGATATTTCAGAGTTTACCAAGGACCTGTTATGAATTAATACAAGGCAGAGGCATTCACAGGAATTCTGCTTGTTATCCACAGCTCCCTGAGGAGTTCTGTTGGGAATTGCTCTGATTTGTAAATAATGTCATGATAGTAACGGTTTGCTTGTGAAATGAATGATGCTTAACATCRTATCAACAGGCATTTTCTTTTAGACTCAGAACAAAACTGGAGACCGTGCTCCAGATTTGTCAACCTTTAACTAAGATGATTGTCCAAGAAGTCAGTAAAGCTTCATGTGAGGCAAGTCTGCTGCTTCTTCACCTGGTGGTTACAGAGCTAGCCTTGTCTTACAGTTACCTGATAAAACCTGGRTACTTGTTTTATTCATGAAAATAATGTAAGAAGGCTCTGTCTCTCTGAGAATGCAAACACAAGCCCTAAATTTTTCTTGTAAGTATTTTGGCCCGTAATAATGGTATTTTTTGGCTGTGTTCTTGCACCTTAAAAACACCTGAGTGCTTTAAAGTAAGGTAGAAAAATGGGACAGAGGTAATTTGGATCTTTTGACATTACACACCAAGATCCAGAGATAAGAGCAGGATGTACATTATTATCCTGAAGGATGCAGAGTCTGTGGACATGAATGTTGACTTATGTAAACTGCCATGTTGGAGCAGGATCCATATTTCAACCSAAAAGAAAAATTTTACCAGGATGGAGACTTTCAGGTAAAATGTTCTGGAATGGAARTAAACCCAAACATTTGGAGAAGGAGGACAGAACTGCAAGAGGAGGGCTGCGCTATATTCTGCATTGAAATCTYCAAGTGTTTGGGGCACCATTATCCTGCTTACAGTCCTTGCTTTTTTCAAATCTCCTATGATCTGACCTCTATCACCACACTCTCTTTAGAAGAGTTAGTCATAAAAATGGCTCCCTGAACAGTAGTGGTGGGTGGAGATGGCTAATCCTGCCCCAGCCAGCAGGGAAAAGGTTACGTAAGGAGATGACTGATGCAAGTCATTTGATGTGACACTTCTGATGTCTATCAAAAGACTTGTCTCTGTGGAAGTAGATGCTGAACTGGGGAGCAAAGTGGGAAGCCCGTCTCAGAGACTCCTGAACATTATTGCAAATGTCACCTGTGCTTGTGTCAGTTAGTCGGGCGTCTTCAGGGAATATGCCAGAGTGACATGCAGTGACAAYGCCTGGAAATGGAGCACGTTGTTAATGACAGGCAGTGCTCACAGGCTGCCTGCTTCCCCGGCCTGCTTGCAGCCCAGTGAGGCAGGAAACCTCTCTGACAGTGGTCACAAATAGGGATCTAAATCTTCTTGTGTTGAAAAATGTTCCATGTCAATGTGCCTTAGCCAGATAAACAATATCAAACAGAATTAACTGTAACTTGAGGGAATGCTGCAGTCTCTTGCTCTAGGAAATCAATGCAGSCTCTTAGGTTTCTACTTGGAGAGGACCCGTGCTCACCAAGCAGAACTCTGCTCCAGTGGATATATTCCTTCATGTAGGGCAAGCCAAGGCCCTAGACCCTATTAAGCTGYTAAGTCTTTAGTGAAATGAGATTTCCCCAAAAGAGGAACATTCTTCCTTGCTTGCTTTTTCATGCAGGCTAAATTTAAAGTCACAATTCATTCCTCRGTCTCTCAATCACTCTTCTGGGGTCAAAGCAGTCTCTTGATTGTAAAAATGCCTGACTGCCACAGATTACATCAGAAGTGTTTCCTAGCTAAAACACTTSAGAATTTGGCCCTATAGGAATACACACAACAACAGGAAAATCCAAAGCTATTGCTTGCGGGGGAAGGCAGAAATCTGCCAGATACATTACGGGCCATGTAGTTTGTGACCTGGTTTCCTGCCCCTGTGCACTGATAGCATKCAGTAGATATCCCAGTAAAGCATGCCTGTATCCCTACAGTGAGTTCAAGCAGGGATTCTGATTTATACACATCCACACACACACATGTACATGTGCACATCGTCCTGTGGGTCTGCAGTGTCAGCTTGGCTTGGAGACKTCATTGATTTTCCACACAGTCTGTAGCTTAAAGGAGGGGATTTGTGCCCTTCGAGCCCTCTCCTTCCACTCGACCCTCCCTTGGTTTCCAGCGCTGATCACCTTCCTGTTTGTCCTAGATAAGATAAAGAAGTGAGACTTCCACTTCTTGGGCTAAGCTTTGTGGCGGGTGGACCTGATGGCTCTCTGCATATCATGTAGGGGGATCTTTAGGAACCATTCTTGGGTACTCACGAAACCAAGAACACTCTTGTACTTGTGCTTCTGAAGTACTATTGGAATTTCCTTCTGTTTGCAAGCTTTATAGACAGGGGTACCATTTTTCATGCAACCGAACTGACTGGCTTTCATGTTAATTAATTGGGGAATATGGGCAGGGTTAAAGCACAGTAYGCCTGCTTGTGATTTATTTCTAGTGCTTCTGGTCGGTGCTCAGTCAAGAGGAGGGTGACAAAAAGAGCACTTCCCACAAGCAAGTGCAAGTCCTTGTCCCCTTTTGGTTTCCTGGAAGAGAAAGGAAACCTGAGGCTCTTGCACTCGAGGCTCTGCTTCTGGATGAAGATGGAAATGGAAAGAAARGCTGAAAGGTACAGGGCTGAGAATGGCCAATCTAGAGAGTTTGCTGCTTAGTCAGTTGYTATATGTCATGCAAAATAAAGAAGACAGGGTTTTAGCCAGCTCACTAAAAAACATAGCTGTGCTTTTCCTCCTAAAGAGCATCCATTTGTTTCATTCTTCTCAATCTAGTTGTCTCCAGTTTGTACATTACTCAGAATTATTCGTAGGCTTTCGGTTTACAACCAGTCTTTTACAACCAATAATTCTCAGTCATTCACAAACATTCACTCATGAGTATTCATTTAAAGGAGGYGTGTGGCAACTCTGTTTGGATGACTTATAACTAAGACCCATGTGAACCACATATTTGTGTGTACCATTCCTCATTTGCAATTGGAGTGTAGAGCGCTAAATCTTTGCAAATACTTGTACTAGCAAAGCTATTTCACTGAAGTATTTGGGAAATGCAAATAAAAAAGGATATGAACAAAGCAAATGAACATTTTTAATGTGTGCTTCAGGCTCTTTGCAGAGATTCTGTTTATTTTTTTCCTGTTATATCCATCTTATATATTAAAAAAAAAGCTAAAAACCCCAACTGACAACAGAATGAATTCTTTATCCCAAACTGTTCGTGTTGGTCTTGTGTGTGGGTTTATCCACTTTTGCAAGTTCTATCCAAGGTTTCTCTTAAAGTGGAGAACAAGTTGCAGAAAAGTCTGTTGTTTATATCTGTTCTCCTGGAGCTCCTGGCACAAGCAGTGCCCAAGGACACGGCTGACAAAAGTTTGAGTACCCTAATGCACTCTGGCTTGGCCTGGAATTGAAAGCAAGGCTGCAGGGATTTTGCATTTGTTTTTTGACAGGCTGTTTCAGCTGTCTACATTCTGATAGAAGAGAGATTTTACTTCTGTAGTGTACTTGAAAATATATTCAAAATTGCATCCACTAAACTAGTGCTGTTTAATGMTGTAGGTGCACTTTGGTAAGAATTTTTAAAGGAAATAGCATGAACTGCCCCTATACTACTATGTTTTTTTAGAAAAAAAATCTTCTTCTATAAGAAGAGTCTTTTTCCATTGTAAGGATAGTGCACAGAATGATGGTGCAGTTATCCCTCTTGGAGATTTGGAAGACCAGACTGGATGAAACTCAGGGTAACCTGGTCTCACCTGATAGCTGACAACTTGAGCAAGAGTTTGGACTAGAGACCTGATGGAAGGTCCTTTCAACCTAAAAGTTATCCTATCCTGTACGTCCTATCCTATATCCATATATCCTATATGTCCTATCCTATATGTTGACAAAGCCAGAATACAAAAACCAGGAGGGAAACAAAGACGAAAGACGTACCAAGAAACAGAACAGTTCTCCTAGGAGGTAACTGGCAGTGTATATAGAAGAGATGGAGGCCGCCCAACCTTCACTGCTGAAATTCAAACCACTTTGTAGTAATTCTGAAGCTGGGTTTTCCWGGAGAATGCAGACGTAGAAATGGTGGCTTTGGAGAGTCTGAGTGAGCATGGGTAGGACTAGAACACAGAATGCTGAATATTTTTATCTGCCTGCTGTTGAACTGTTGAAAACCCAGGATTAAAGTCTTGCTCATTCAGACCTTTGTCCTGCTACGCACTTCAGCACTTGGAGATGGATATTGAAGGAAGCAGGAAGAGGATGTGGGTTGGCTGATGACTAATGTACATGTAGACACGGCCATGGGCTATGGTAACAGAACTGGTCCCCGGGCTCCACAGTACCTATTTTCTGTTTGCTGCAGTGCTCAGCCTTGAGAGCTGGTAAGAGAAGTCTCGCAGAAGCCTCACGACTGCCTCGATTCGCTAGTGCCCAGCAACGTTTCTGACTGCAAGGTTATTCATTATACAAACGCGTCTTATCGCTGCGTTTCGTACCAACAAAGAAGCTGCGTGAGAAAACGCCCGTGTTTGTAGCTGGCCGCTGGAGAAAACAYACAGCGTTGCTGATCGTTTGATGAATGTCAGCTGCAGTGCTTGGAAGCGGTCTCTTTCCCGTGGCTRTTAGCCTTTTCCTGAGTTTGAGATCAAATATCAATATCCTGGTTGACGCTAGCTGGCGGTTGGAGCCGTGCCCGTTTGCCCTGGGAGCCTGACTGCTTCTGTGAGCCCTGCAAGCCTGCCCTCAGAGCAGCCCGAAGCAGCGGTAGCGGGGATTATTGCTGATATGTTTGTGGATGATATTGAAATATTTTTAGCTCCTGCTACGAACTGAAAACAAACTTAATTTTATTAATTTTTAATAARTGGTAATTCCACTTAGCTAGGGGAGAAGCGAGTGGGTGAGAAGAGAAATGCTCTGTGTGATTTTCAYTTGCATGTTGTCTTGAAACCCACCACCGGCTGATGGTTACGAAACCCCAGTGAGCCAGGAGCCTGCACTGCTTTTCTAGTGCTTTTCTGCTGTTTTCTTCTGATGACTTCTTAATCAAAGATAAATATAAGACACAGAGAAAACATATATTAACCTTTAACATCCTTACCTGGAGAGAGGGGGTTTTTTTAGAGCCTTAGTAAACTCAGGCTTAACCTGAAAGTGTGAAGGAAGTTACCTCACTGCCTAGATGAAAAAAGGTAAAACAAGGCTATAAATATATTGATTATCATTACCTTTGCTCCAGTTATTATTGTTCCAKTAAATAATGTGGTAGGTTTTAGCTGCATAACTGGAGATGTCTCTGCAGAATGATCCAGTCGATAGACCCAAGCACATTCCTAATGTAAAGTCCATTGCCAAGAGTTGTGTTAAGAGTTTATCGAGCAGATGGAGGGCAAGGACTGTGCTGTTTTGTGAGCAGCAAAGCCCTCTGGAGTACCCAACACTCACCAATGTGGGGAGCATTCCAGGTTGGTTTGTGAGGAGATATGTGCTTTTTGACAGTCAAGTTTYAGGCTCTTACTTGAGTCAGTGGCAGCTCAGAGCCTATTGAAGTCTGTGCAAGAAGAGCTGAGGGGCCACGAATAGAACCAGATGAGGCACCATGGAGAGCTTCCCTAGCCAGGAGGAGGTGGAAAAGGGGTGGAGAAAGGGCAGGCTCTTCAAGGGGCTTTAGCTCCAATTTAGGAATCACAACTTGTGAATTTCCTTTCCTCCACGAAAGCCATTCTTGTCTAAACAAAACGTTAGCAAGAAKAACAAGCTGATACGACCTTAGATCTTCCTTTTGTCTAAGAAACTGGATAATCCTAAAGTGGAACCAACTATACATGTGTGTGGGACGTCCGGGGAAAAAGCAACATGAATCCTTGGCTTTCCCACCCGTTGAGTTCAGTCCCGACTGCAGTGGTTTAGAACAAGCAGGACTTAGGGCCCCAGGCAGCAGCGTTGTGCCACGCTCCTGCCCTAAAGGAGGGAGAGCCCAATAGCCTCAGCGTCTTTACACTCTTATTACTCCTCGTGCAGTGTGAGGATAAARCGACACTCTGTGCTCCTTGAATGACAGTTAAGGATAAAAGCCACCCCGTGATGTTACACTCAAGCACTGCCCGGAAAACTCAGCCGGCCACGGGAGTCCAGCATTATTTATGTAGAGCTGAACTGCCAGTGCTGAGGGATTTAGAAGATCTTAATGCTGGGAATTAAAATGACAGCTGATAATGTGCAAGTGAAAGGAATGTGGCATTGTCCCCCAAGATATAAACTACATGTGTGCGTTGGTTTATTATTTATGGTGATTCTGTCACGGACATTAGAGAAATTACACATCAGGATCTATAATTGTCCCGCAGAATATTTTATTAAGTGCCTGCAGACGCTGCAAAATTGGTAACCTTGGCTTCCCTACTGAACCAAGAGCTTTGTTTGCATATCCCATTTTCTTACCCACTAATTCTTGTTTGGAGGCAAGGAGGCGTTCGTCTCTTAAAATCACTTCTTTTGAGATACGTCAATCTCTGATTCATCTAATCAAAGCACGGCACTTTCTGTTGCCGTTTCTCCCCTTTGGCTCGTTTAGGCCTTCCTTGTCAAACAGCAAACCCGAGCCCGCGTGACTGCTGGCCCGGGAGCCCCGTTTCCTTGGTGCGCTCCGCCACGCTCTGGCATGCAGCCCGGGAGGAGCGTAGCGCAAACATCCCGTTTCCACCGGGGTCTCGTAGGTGTGGGAGCTCCCCTGGGCYTGGGCAGAAGGAGTTTTCTCATCAGCTGTCAGTGGTCCCAGTTCACCTGGCGCAGATCATTTAAGCATCTCAACAGGGTAGCTCTAAKTTAACAGCAGTCCGGACTGGTCTGTGACCTTGAGCAAGAGCGTGTGTTTTCTTCCTGCTTTGTGGAATTCTGTTGGGTTTATTTTGTCTAATGGAAGTGGTKGCTGTGGTAGAGCACTGATCAGAGGAGTTCTGTCAAAGGCTGCAGTGATGGTATAAYATAGATAACTGTAGTGCAGCTGTGCAATTCTGTGGAATTTGGCCGAGGTGGGGACATCCTGCAGAAACTTGTGTCACCTCCTCATAGAAATGACATCGTTCTTCTATTTCTGTCTCATCTTCAGCTTTTCCTGTCAAATGACAGATCCTGACATTAGAGACTGCAGAGCTGACGAGCYTTTACAGAGAATGATGTGTTGTGTGTTTGTAGTTGACATCCCTGGGTTATAATGCAGAATCAAATGATAACTGTACTGCACTTTGCCTCTGGCCAAAGGTATCCACAAATACTGAACAAAATAATGGGGAAGCAAAAGCACTCAGGCTGGCTTGACCGGAAATACTCTTCATTTGCAGGGGAGTTTTTTGTTTGCATTGTTTGYTTATTTTTGCTTTTCCGGAGTGGAGGGAACTGTTTTGTAAGTGGAAGCATGGGAAGCAAAAAAAAAATATTTTAAAGGGAGCTCTAAGAATTATTTACAAAGCAGAGTCTGAAGAGCCCCAGATACTCCCCRTTCCTGTTTTTAGTGTAAGAAAGATCAGAATATGCCATAGGACTTGTGTGTGGAGGGAATATCTCATACCTGGATCAAGTCCTATTCTTTTTTAGTGTAGGAACGATTTGATAAATAGCACTTCTATGGAAAGTACTGAGAAAGCAGCACAGCTTTTGATTCTGTGTCCTCTTATTCTGTGCCTTAAGCACTTTCCATATTCTTTTCCTGCTGTTTGACTCATGATAGCTGAAGTTTCARACTTAACAAGAGAGGCTGCAAAATAATAGATCTTTAAAAAAACCCTCTACAATGTTATTTTCTGCAAGAGAAAATGTATAAAGAACACAGTGATGTGGAAGGGTATAAAGATTTTTAATGGAACKTAGCTCTTCAAGCAAGGCAGCCATCCCAAACCCATAAAAACCTCCCAGTGTCACTGCACAGTCGTGTATCTTCTCTGTATAGGGCCGTAAATGTTGACTTCCATACATATATATTCTGGCAAATGTGTATTATCAAACTCAAGTGTTGTGTTGGTTCTGCTCTAATTTTTGCCTTTCGGGACCTGCAGGCACAAATTTCCAAGTGTGACTACGTGACAGTTTGGGGCATTCAGGAGGAAAACAAGAAGTCCAACTGGTTTTAAGCAAAAGCTTGTGGTGGCCAGGAAGGGCTGGATACTGGCGATACCTGCGAGGGGACCCCCAGGGACTCTTCTTGTCCAGTGGATTTTGCTGTAGCTTGAAGGTGCTTCAGAAACCCCTTATTCTGGCTGGAAAGTTTTAAGTATCCTTGGGTCTTGCTCTCTAGCAGCTCTCAATCAGCCATCTGAATTTGCTTTGCTCCCTAAAATTGCAGTGAGAAATCCAGCTCTTTGGGTGGCAAAAACCCAAGCCAGCAGTTGTGTGAATCCGTAATCCGTCTCCTCGAGGCCTGGGAGCCAGGAAGGGAAGGAGGTCAGTGTCCTTGCCATTGGCATCGCTCCACGCTTGCGGAGCGTGTTGGTCACCTGCCCTCGTACAAATAGTGATATTGAGGGGCTTTATGTATTCCCAGAGGTAGCAAAGCCATGGTTGTCTCAAACTCCCAATTTCAGTCCCAAATTTGYTCGGATGTGACGGAAAGCACACATGAGTAAGATGAGGGAAACGGGACGCAAGCTGAACAAGATGGGACATTTAAAGGGACTTAGTTCTRATTCTGACTGCTGCTGTTTGGAGTGAGGGAGGGTTGGTACAAGAAATCATCTCGCAACTTTTTTTCACTGTGGTTATATGACAGAATAACTCAGATGTTTTATGGCGATTTGTTTATAAAATATTTGCATGTTAARTGCAATTGTTCTTTTCTAAACTAACTCTGCATTAAGCTTTTAACTAAGTTTCAGGAATGATGTATGGAATGAGCTAAGCTCCCGTAAGTTCCAGTATTCTGCTTCATGAATAAAACTGTCAAGAGCGAAGCAACCGATAACTCTCCGTCTTGACGTTATGTTCGGCATAACAAATAAATCTCTAGAATCTCAGCAGACCTGGCAACTTCATTAACAGCCTTGCCTGCAGCAGAGAATGAAAGGAAATCAATTTGTGGGTGTTTTAGGGTTTACAGCAGAGAGGGGTCAGTGGATTGCTGAGGAACTCCCCAGGGTTCAGGTTTATCCTCCCCTTACAATGGGCAACAAAAGTAGTAGGAAAATAGCTTTCCATGCAAGAGGGGAAAAAGGAACAGCACAAGGGGCTAGGGGGCTAACGCCCATGTAAATAAAGGCCAAAGGAGTCTATGTGAGCTCGCTGTCCCCTTGATCCCGACTCCCTCCGCTCCATCCCACTTCCCTCTTATAACACATATCTGTTTGCTGTCAAGTTTCTGGAGTGCAGCTTTGGCACTTCAGAAACTAATTGCTGCAGAGAACAATAATTAGGAGACTCATTT
Organism: Eudromia elegans; assembly: GCA_003342815.1. Taxonomy (NCBI): domain Eukaryota; kingdom Metazoa; phylum Chordata; class Aves; order Tinamiformes; family Tinamidae; genus Eudromia; species Eudromia elegans. Next base: position 397,749 of record PTEX01000024.1, on the reverse strand, counting down.
CACTTCGGATTGAAGTCCATTACCAAGTAGTGAATGTGCTGCATCTCCGCTGGTTCTCCCTGTAGTCAGTAGATCTCCAATRTTTGGAGCCTAGCGATATTTCAGTGCTCCTTCCAGAAGGCAGCAGGAAGGCTCCAGGCCTTCTGAGTGGTAAGGATCAGCACCTGGGCACTAAAGAAACCGTCGCARATTCTTGAACAGACCATATCATGCCAAAAGGTGTTATTTTTCCTTCTTTTTTTCTCCCCTGCCAACTTTTAAGATTAGCCTTTTTTTTTTTATAAGAGAAACTGCAGTGTGAAAGGAAATAAGTGGTAAAGATCACTGGACAAGTCCTGTTGCAAAGTAAAATGTATTGAATAGACGTACCGTTTCTCACGCTCGTCATGCAGTTGAGACATCACATTTTGTACTTTCTGAATATCTGTGTAACGGGTCAGGTTTCGCCCTGTCAGCTTCAACAGCAGTGGAGGCCTTTAGACACGTAGGTTGTAAAGAAAAAACGGGACGGTAAAGAGAAGGTTTTTAAATACAATTGAAAAGTGAAGGCGGAAGATTTTTCTCCCTTAGTCGTCCAGCGGAATGGGGTCATTTGTGACTTACTTATAGGGAGCAGCAAGCTTGTCAGCACCACTRTGGCTAAGTGTTTCCATGATGATGATCCTGTCTTACTGCTGCTGTCAAGAGGCCTCCTTCAAACACAAGTCCWGAAGGTTTGATGCAACGGTCCTACTGCACATGTTTAATAGTTTTAGTGTGTCGCTCGTTGTGACACAGGCTCTGGACTTCCATGATGGTTTATGTAGTCCTGGAGCTTCACACAGGCAAACAGAACCACTGGTTCAGAGACCGAATGCAAGCCGATAATCTTTTCTGAAATAGATGGGACTGTCAGTGAGCTTTGGGCGTAACGGCTGCCTTTGGGATGTGGTGAAACCATCCGTTTGTCTAACCGGCACGTGCCTAAATCCTTCTTTCCAATTGTTCCAAAAGGAAATGACTCTATTTGGAAATTCCGATTTATAGCCCCGTGCAGCTTCATAGMTCTTCGCCTCCTTGAAGCCCACTGTTGCTCCTGCAGCTCCTTGAAACGTGCAGTATGCTGAGGTTTCATTTTATTGGGGAATGACAGGGGTGTCCTGTGGTGACTTATGGGACGAGGTCTGACGAATACTKAGACAGTGGAAAATCCTTACAAAGCATCACTAACAAAATAGCTGGGAAATTAATGGCACAGAAGCTGTGGCAACACGGTGTAGGAAGGTAATGCATCACTGTCACGGCTTATGGTCCTGCTTCATTGCTATTGTCTTAAGAAGATTATAATATATGCCCTGAAATTTWAAATCTTATGCCAGTAGCTTTTGCTACTGAAAGGGAAAGAGTAAATATTTCTGCTAAGTAAAAATAAAATGAACACTAGCAACGTGGCATTATGTGTGCTTTGGTATTTGTCTCGTTATAAATACAGACATTCAGAACATGGTAGAAAGTATTTTCCATGCCRGCTTTTTGGAAGTAGTATGTGTGCTCTTCTTAATGAAAATTTGCTTTCACTTAGCTCTCCGTTGGACAGAATTTATATGATGCTAGGTATCTTATCTAATGAATGAATTCCGCATTTATTTTTTATTTATTTTGATTGTGTGATAAATTAGGACCGTGGAGGAAATCTTACCAAAGACCTGTGACTTGTAGGATAGTTCTGATATTCCCATGAAAATCCCTGAACACAGAAATAATAGTTGGGCATGGGGACCAATCTGAAGTATAAAAATTATTTAAAAGATGAATCTCACTGTCATCTCCTTAACTGAAGATGGCAGATTTAAATTAATAATTCCATTATATTAATTCCTTTAAATCATAAGGACTAGTTAATTATGTCATCAGCATTATCAAAATAGTAAATTGGATATAAATTAACTGACTTACTTAAATGTCATTTGGTTTCCTGCTATGTAGCATTTAATTAACATAGTAAAGGAGATTTTTCTTTAGCCTCTGAATATCTAAACAGATTAAGGATTAGGGAATACTGCACAAGCYTCAAATTCTGTGTTAGTTCTAAGCACCGTCTGTTGTACAAGGGCTTGGAGAGTGCTATTGTTTTGCCTTTAATATTAACATATATTTTGGGTGTGCTCTTGTAGGTCTGCATGGASGTGCTTATTTCTGCGCGGTGGTGTCGTACAAGTGCGTACTAAAGGACATTTCCTGATTCGGGAAGCAGAGGGAGAGAAGGACAGAGCACAGGAGATGGGTAAGGTAGCCCAGGATGGCGGGTAGGGAGATGTTGCAGTGAAATGAGGTGTATAACTCCTGCGCAGTCGGGAGCAGTGATAGGTTCTCCCCGTCTGCCTSGCCTCGCTTCCTCTCAAACTGACTTTCTTTTGATACAGTGAGTTTTACACTCAAGTCTGATGCACCCAGTTAGGCRGTTTCCTGAAGTGAGAGATCATAATACTAATCCCTCTATACATACAGCCCTTGGATCAATTTTTTTGCAGGACAGCTTATGTGAAGCCCTTTTCCATCCTGATGACAGAGTAAAATCTAGCGTTCCGTTTTGATGTTTACAGAAGGGAATCAACCCAACTATTCCTTACTCMTGTAGAGAACTCTGTGTCCTTGTGGGTATTTATCCACCCCAAGGATGTCGCGTAGAGCCTTTCCCTTGGAATCGGAGTTCAGCTACCTGAATCCACAGAGGTACAAGGTAGTGGCTGCGGACTAGCCATGAGGCATTAGTATGAAGCTGCTGGTAATTGCTGCTTCATCGTAGAAGTAACAAAGAAGTGCTGGCTCTGGAAGACACGATTTTGTGAGCAGTGAAGCTTTTCAAGTCCAGCAGTCTTCGGAGTGTGTGCACCTTGTGGTTGGATACTCTAGTGTCCGGCAATCATCCAGGGGCTGCTAKGATCATCTCCTCCTAAAGCATCTCTTTTGTACCTGGCCACCACTTTTCATGAAACTTGAATTAGGAGTCTCTGAAATCACTGTCTTTAACCAAATTGGGTTGAATTGACCAGGAGATTGAGGTACTGAGGAAAAACGATCATACTGRAGAGCAAAAAATCTTTTATATTTCTTTCTCCCAACATACCTGCAGAAAGTTCTCTGACAGCAATCTCACAGCATATACCAAAGAACTCTAAATATTTGCTCAGCATAAGTAGGTTTGCGACAAGTCCTCAACAGCCTTACAGATACCTGTCCTGTATTTGCTTATGATTTCATTTTCTTTAGTGGAGAGCGAGATTAACGCGATGTCTGCCCACCCAGGCTAAAGGTGCARCCTTGCAGGTGGCCATATCAAAAGCAGGACGGCCTGCTAGCAAAGCATAGCTGGAATCCCTGGAATCACACAGCAGGAGCRCTGAAGGTTTTGGCTGGCGGTAGCCATGGGCTCAGTTGCTCCCTGGTTGTGTGGTGCCCGTTCAGCTTGGGCTTTGGTGGGTCGGAGCTGTCAGGTCTCCCACCCACCACCTCCACCCTCCTGTGTCCACAGCAAGAGCAACAGGGACCTCAGTCTGAGATCCTCAGAGCTGTCACGCTGTCCTATCTCCACATCTACTTCCCCTGCCTGTGTCTTTCCCATGGCAGGAATGCCTGGCCCTTCATCCTTGGAGCAATAGCCATGAGTTTTTGCCTGTCCCACCGAGGAGCCTTGCAGCAATTGTGGTGCACAGCATGGAGCAGCACTCCCACCCGGAGCTCCCCAAGYAGCTCCTCTCACCCCATCTCCCACCTGCAGCAGTTCTGCTCATTTAAGGGATCCTTCCCTATACAACACAACACTTCAATGGCTGTGGCCTCCCCTGGCTACAATCCGTGCTGCTCTTCACTTAGTATTGTACAGTGCACCTAACAGGCTGAGGATGCCTCAGACATAAYGAGATCAAGGTGTGGGTATGCCAGGAAATAACAAAACCCAACCTGCTGCTACTTGCTTTTTATATGGCTGCTTAATTTGCCTTGGAGCTGTCAGCTGACTGAGACTGAATTTTACTGAAGTTAAAAAGTACTGCAATAGGATGAAATTTGTTTTWTATATATATACGTGAATTTTGTAGGTAAGACTGGTGCTAAAAAGTTTTAATTTAAATCTTTTCATTGCCATTTTTAGATAAATCAGAGTAAACCAGTATTGTGAATATGAAGGAAAAAWTTCCAGGTGTGGTGCTTTGCCCGTAGTTATTCCAGGCACTTGGCTGTGAGGCCGAGAAGCTAGGCGGAAATGATGCCGATATTGGAAGTTCATCTTGCTTGGAATCTGAACGGGCTCGGCTGTCCGTTGTCTAGCAAATCAAACAAACTTCCTCGGCTTCAAGAGCGCACTGAAAATCACCGTTCCACCTATTTTCTGTGCTCGCTTGGATCAAGACAAAGTGCTCCGCGCCGCTAAGTGCTGAGTGCCGCTCTAGGGAATTTCTTCGTGGAGGATACCAAGTAGTTGTATGTCATGATCTCGTTGAAATATCGTCATCATCATGTTGTGGGTGCCTTCCTTATGGGTCGGTTTATCTCAATGAATGTCTCTGTGCTGTCATTTTGATGCCTTTCTCATTACCATCACTCACTTGTTCAGCGCAAAAAGATCCGGATTTTTTTGCCTGCTGTCTGAGTGATAGGGTTATCTAAATTGTTCCCCCTCCATGGCGTAGCGCTGCAATTCATAATACTGTGAAGAAAACCATTTGTTCCCCATTTCTCCATAAATTAAGGCTCAAGAGTTGTTTCTAGTGGATTTATTTGAAACCGTCCGAATAACTTTTAATGGGAGTTAGGCACTTATTTGTTCTTCTGTGCCTTTGAAGATCCTATCCCTTAATGCCATTTACTCATGTAGTGCCCTCAGAACAATAGGGATGAGATTTTCAGCAGCCCGGGGTTGACTTTCAATTTTCATTCTTTGTTTCTTAATTACTTGGATGCTTTTAAAAGTTTTATCTTGCATTTATAATGTTTTTATGAGCAGTGCTGACCATCCACTGCATAGTCTTGCAGGGTCTGCCCCAGCTTTCTTCAGGATTTTTTAGCTTGAGGTAATTAAACTCAAAAACTCAAAAAAATTAAATTGGAAATTTAATTTTTCAGTGCAAATAATGGCTTTCACGAATGCAGACTCATTGTCTCAGGAATCTCTTTGCATCATCTTAAACTAAAACGAGTTTTGAAGCAGACACAAATATTCAGCAATGACTCCATTTAAAAAACTGCACYTAATTTCTCAATATGTATTTGATTAGCTGTGAATTATTAGCTATATTCATTGTGTAACCTAAATTCTTGTAGTGTTTTGGTCCACGAAGATATGAAATCATGCATATTGCCACAATCTTACCTTTAAATGGCTCTCTTTAATGACAAACCGCTCTTGCATTGAAAGATCATAGAAAGAGGAAAGATGAAAARGAACAAATGATTATTCTTTGGTCAAAGCCAGTATAAAATATGCATCAGCATTAGGCATAGGAGATATATTTGAGTGTGTTTAGGAGTTTGAATATTTCAATGTTCAGTAATCCCATGATGTAGTAAAAGGAATGATTTATGAAATTCTCCTGCCTGTTCAATTTATAACAACAAAATAGATTACTTGCCCGGTTGCAGTACTCTTGAATTAAACACATGGAACAGAGYTAGCCTGTAAAATACACAGCTTCATAGGAGGCATCTTCTAAAGATACCACAGTCAGTAAGTATTTTCTCAAGTTCTACCTGAAAGTGTCAGGTCATTAAAATATATCAATTTTGATGMAAAACTGTAAACGATTTGAGGACAAAAGGGCCCAAGGTCATCTGGTTTTATTCCTGAGAAATGCTCAAAATCATAGTCACAAGAGGGGAGCTTCCCAAAAGTATTTAAGCCGTGTGGGGCTCAAGTGCATTAAGTGCTGCTGCTTCCATTTGCAGTCTGCAAACACAGGGACACAGTTTGCAGGGGACGGAGCACACGGCCCGACGAGGTTTCTCTGTTATCAACATAAATACACGAACCAGTCATTGGAGTGGCAGGGAAAGAAGGGGGTGTCTTAAATACGAACCTCAAGTATTTTTGCTGACAATATTCCTTGACAATCTTCCTTTGGCATGGAGCTCTGTAATGGTATCTCTAGGATCCCTGTTGCTGACTGAAGCTGAGTTAGTGAAGGAAATGGATCTGCACTGTGGATCTGCATTGTGGGAAGGGGTTTTACAGARCACAAAGTTCTATCTACTCCCTGTCTGAAAAGCAGAAAGTTACTGYAATCCTCCAATTCACAGATCAGGCGGGGAGGAATTAAGCCTCTGGATTTTGTGATAGGTGTAAATTAAAAAGGAAGGCCAGGTACCCAGAAAGAGCCTAGCTGTGTCTTTAGATAWGTGGTTGCCTCAGTCTTTCATCTGCATAAAGATTTAGCTCTCCGGGAAAAACAGTGCAGAGCTTTGTGTGTATTTATAKGTTTGCACATGAGAMTCTCTCACCTGCCTTGAGACAGATGAATGCTAAAACACGTTAGCAATGTCAGTGTGCGTTCCCTGGAAGTTGTTGCATCCAACCCCCTTAAAGCACCTTGCTTGCTAAGCATGGGTGCTCAWGCGATGGGAGATTTTTGGAGACCATCTGAGCGTCACGCGGATAACCGAGTTTGGGTTTGAACAGAGGCAGTCATGTTCTAACCCTCCGATTTGTTATTCACCATTTGTTATGTCTTGTTCTCTCTTTTCGCGCTTAGGCTGGTTTGGGCATCTGCTCAGACAGCAGATTAAGTGAAGTCAGCGGTGTGAGACCACACATCACACACAGGCATGAAGGACTCGCAGGTAGGCAAGGGGAACGCTATTCAGAAGGGCTAGAATTTGTARTTTTTCACCAAAACTTTGCATTTATTGCTGAATATAATGAATATGCGAGCAGAAATACCAGTTTTCATGTTTTAAACAGGTAATAAAGGTTAAATGTTCTTGACCATTGAAACATTATCAGTGCTGTATTGGTGGTAGAGATATCTCTAGTGATGTCAGAGATATCAAGACTCCCAAACTTTTGAAATTGAGTATGTGTTCCTGTGTATATTTCATAGATCTATAAAGTGAAGTGATTAGTCTAATGTAACATAGCAAATCAGGGACAAAACAAGAAATAAAATCTAAGACTCCTCATTCCAGTTCTCCAGATCTAGGAATGAGGTTTCAATGTCTCAGAGGTTCTAATTCTGCAGTCTGCAGAAGAAAATGAAATGACTTTAAAGGGAGTATTAATCTAAAACCACTGCAAGATTGTCAYAGTGTTATAGCCTGTTCTAGCACAGAAATAGCATCTTTATAATAAAGCTTTCAAAATGCACTGGTATGCAAGTAAATGTTTTACATATATTGACTTGCCATTTTCCTGTGCTGCCTTTCRTACTTTAAAATCTATTTTTTAGGGTAGGTTTTTTTTTTTTCATCAGAGATACGAGCTTGAGAATGCCTAGAACATCTTTCATGATCTAATTTGATARTGTAGAAAATAGAGAACTCATTAACTGAACAGGCTTCCTTAGGTGTTGAAAGGAAATAGGGCTTAGCCTTCAATTTATGAACAGCGTAGTAGGGCCGATGTGATATTGCCTATTTGGCTCTTGGTTGAGGTTCACATCMTACCAGTAGTTAGCAGTTTCCCAGGTGAAATTAGAGCTCTCCMAAGTTAAATATTCACGTCTACACCTGCTGGTAAAGACACATTTAAAAAGAAATCCCTCAGCTTCTATGGGAAAATTGCCGAGCTGCAAGGGGAAGCAAAACTGTCGCTCCATGCAGCTTTCCAAGGAAAAGCCTGGATCACCTAAAGAATATCTTCAGCTAGTTACTGCCTTCCCTTAGCTGTGGCAAGAAGCTGGCTGCAATGCTTGCATTGCTGGGGTGCAATTAGAGCACGTGTTATAAGGGTTCCTCCAGTGCTCTTTGGTTGCTGGTTGTGTCTCTCCCACCTTCTCTTTTCATCAGTGGTGAAATTGGGCGCTCTGATGCTTTTCCCATCTTTGCTGGTGGGAAAAAGTGTGAGCAGGGCTCCATTAAACGGTTAACTGCCGAAGCAAGGCCTGTGATAACCCAAGAAATCTCGTGGGTCTCCTTCAGCTGTGAAATGTTTTGTCTAAAGTGAATAGTTGTGTTTTCCAGTGAGGAGAATGTGTTTACGAGACAGCTTTTACCCACTAAAGGAATGTCAGAATAATTACCGAAGGAGAGCAAAAGCCAAGTGATTTTCAATCTAGAGAACTGCCGTGTGTCCTATATAAAATAAGGTTTAATTGACTAAAAGATTATTTATTTTCAAGTTATTGTTATTGCCGCATTGCCAGAGAAGCTTATCAGAAGTACCAAAGCTGACTGCTGGTTTGAAGTGAACCTGGCTTATGTTAAATCCCCACTGAGTCAGTCTGTTTGTTACAGATATCCCTACCAGCTAAATGGCCTTTTGAAAACCCAAGTCTTGAAAAACAGAAGCAAAACAAAACAAAGGCGGCCTGATTAGTTTTCAGTCAGAGGCTTAAGTTTTATACATTGGGAAGTGATTTTTTTCTGTTTGTACAAGGAGCTGGGATTTTTGGAAACTCTTGTTTCAGCTCTGCTTCATGTTGTCAAAGTCAACAAGACCAGCTCTGGTGTAGCAAGCCGAGGCTGAGCCCACCAGAACAATCCAGCCCGTCCTCCTGGGTGAGGTAAAAGGACTGCTGCTTTTCTTATATGAAGCCTGTAGAATGTGTTCAAGGTGGGCTGCTCTGATTGTTGCTATCTTCAAGAAAAAAATTTCTAAATATTGGAATGGGGTCTGTGTCTTTTGGGTTGTTTTTTTTTGTGTGTGTGTGTGCATATTTAGAGATTTATACGTTCTCTATTCTAGAGCTAATAGATGCTACTGCCAAAGCAGAATAAGAAGACTTAAAAGAGGGAAAATAGAATTGCCCCAAAAATATAAAATGAAGAGAACAAGTACTTCGTATTTCACTTTGAGCGCATTTTGGCTTACGTTAAGGAGATGCTAGGGACAAGACAGAGACGTGTTGGTTGCACAGCTGCTGTTTTCCAAGCGGGCAGCCCTCTGCATTTCCCCTACCAGCCYCTTTTATAGAAGACGTTGTACTTGGACCTTTTTAGTGACATTCTAATGTAATGCTTTGGCCTCTTTTGTAGCAATGGTTGCCGGTTGTGGCAAGCCGCTTGATAACATTCATCATATGAAATAAAAAGATCTTAGAGATCAGGCTGACAATGTCATTTTATTTCCAGACTGGTAACTTATGGCAAACTTGAACCCTGCYCCTAGATCTGACCCTCTCTATGAGGTCTATGCAGTCATAGAGGTGWTTAAAGGCCCAGTTGCTTTTCTGGCAGATGGGAGATGATTTTTGTTGCTCCTTGTGAATTTGGTGGTGCTAGTGATTGTAATATTAGTGTCTTAATGTTTTTCCTGCTGTTAATCCTACAAAATGTCACTTGAGGAAAGAATACTGCCATTTCTATTGCTTCTGGTCTCTGCACGTAAAGCTGGGTTCGTCACTTCTGCTCCACGGGAGACGTTTGGAGAAGATAATGATTTTGACATGGRAAACAGGCAGCATGTACTTCTGTGCTCGTGAAGCGTGTGCACAGCGAAATCAGAGATACGGCTSTGACACAGGACAGCAGGTAGCCCCGTGGCAGTGACAGACCACTGGAAAATCCCAAGTTACTGTGGTTTGTCCTTGCGGTTTTGCTCTGTCCATCCCCTCTAGACGGGAGGAACTGCAGAGTTTACAGAACCGTCTCCATCTACCCTGCTCARAAAACCCCTGCAAGTGACCTTGAAGCTGGAAGCTGAAGGATTACGGAAGGTCGGAGCGTTTCTACTGCTCCGGTCTATGTAGCTGCCAGGCAGCTTTCTTCCTCCTGACCCGTTCTCCTTCCTTTCCTCTAAGATTCAGCATGGAACCGTATAAATCCAGGCATGAAAAGCAAGTTGCTGGGATTTGTCTTGTCAACCGGAAGTGTTTTGTAGCGACAAGCAATTCGGGGGACGGTGCTTTCTGAGCGCGACGTCTCGCCTAGTCACGTCACTGCGCGTAACGGAGGCCCCGCGCTGGGACACACGCYATGGCTTGTGTTAGAAGAGTAAATTTGATGTCTTTCCGTTGAAACTGCCTCCAGGTGAGACATCTGTAACTGTTGAGTTTTTTCTTGAGAGGAAAAAGAAGAGAACAGAAATAAACACCYGAACAGTCACACGCATCTGGTTATCACATGTTGGATATTATATCCTTGAATAATATAAGTCAGCATGGCTCTGCTGTCCTCAGTGGGGTTTCGTGGCCCTGAATCAGTTCAAAGTCCGGGTTCTTCCGTATATTTCATCATCTGTTGCCATGATTATAATGTTTCAGTCTTCAAATTTATTCACAAGGCAATTTTGGTCAGTAGCAACTAGGGTAAAAACACTTTCGTTTCTACTGGTTACGTGGATAGTACATTTCATATCAGGAGAGATGCTTTTATCTATTCACTCTGTCCTTGTTCCAGGCTAGATGATGTACTCAGTCGTCTGTTTTTTTAAATCTATTATCCTTCGAATCTGCTCAGATGGACCTGGAAATGTTTTTCAATTAAAGAGGTGGAAACCATAATTTCGTTTCAGTCACTGGATGCAGATTTTTGTAAAAACAAGATTTGCACGAACCATACCATTAATTCAAGCTGTCTTCATGGTTTGTCACAATTTTAAGGAAAGGAGTCGATGCTTCCGAATTGAACAAGCCATATTGTTTGTTGTAACCTGCATACTGCAACATTTCACTGTGCTGACATCCAGGGATCAAAATGCTTAAGCAGCACATGTTGAAAGCAACCAAGTTTTGTTTTATTTTCTTTTTCCTTTTGCCAAAAATAAGAACAGGAGGATAAAAATAATTAAAGTGAGGAAAAAGCTAGAAAACAGAACTTGAAAATAAAATTAGATGTTTAAAATGCAGCAATCTAAAGTTTTAGTACACAAAATCACCACAAATAAAAAAAAAAAAAAAGTTGCTTTTTAAAGTGTTTATCAGGGTTAACTGGCAGCATAAGTCTGTCAGCATTCATAGGAAAGCACAATGGCTTGATGCATTTAGTAGCACTGCTGATGAAATCACTTAATTCAGTGCCCAAGACTCTAAATCTTGATATGGAATATTGTCTTGCTCCACTAGTGGCCGTAGTTCAATGGAGCCTTTGCTTGAGCAGATGTGTGGGAACAGAGCTGAAATGTAACCCCCCAACTACCCRTTCCTTCCTCCAAAATTGAGATCTAAATAAAAGGTTTTCCTTAGTTGAGCAGGATCTTGTTTAGAGAGTTCTTGAAACTCTGTAGAGTTTCCAGAGGGAAAGGGCTGGGGTTGTATTCTGGACTGAAGACATTTCTTTTAGTTGCAGAATTAGCCTTGTAGAGTGCAGAGGAACTTTCTTTTTGTGTGCAGGGGCATTTCTCTCTTTAGGTACCTCTGCATTACCACTGAGTGTCCATGGCAATGTCAGAATGTCAGTGTCAATTAATGCCAGTTTCTGCAGTGGAAAAATGACCATTTTCCCTGTTATGTCCAAGAGAAGGATGGAGTCCCCCCTGCTTCTGATTAATAGTAAAGGTTATTAGTGTCTGATACCTTTCAGTACCTGCTTTGATCATTAGATGTCAAATGACTGTCACATGCAGGAGGCAATGAAGCTGCAGAAGAATGGTTCTGAGCGTACGGGAGAAATGAGTACCAAGGGGTGGTGCATGACTGAGAAACGTCGAGTTTTTGCTGACACCTCAAMCTGTTCTGAGCTTCAGAACTTTCAGAAAGTTTGCTCTTTTCTGAAGCCTAATGCTTTCCCGCCGTGCCCTTCCAAAGAAGTGTTCCTTCTGTTTATAAAGACCACGCAAAACCTAAACAGGCACTCCCAGAAGGAGAGGATTGGGAGTCTGATGCGTACCAGCTTGTTTGCAGGGCTGCTGTAAGAGGCCGAGTTTTGGAACTGAGTTGTCCRTCTCATGAAAATGGCCTGTTCAAATGTTGTGCTCTGAGAAGATGCATCAGGGACCCTTCCCATTGATATGCTTGTAAAGTGCCATGAATTCTATATAACTATAAAAAGATATTATTTTAATTAAATAAACCTGTTTGGCACAGACACAGAAATACTAGACTTACAATGAGAGAGAGGATGGCAACTGATTTACGGATAAATAGCGATTCCATAGAGCTCAAACAGCTCAACAGCCTTCCAGGCTTCCCCAACTTCTTTGCACTGCCATATTTTCCATATTTTTMTCAATTTGTCCCCTGCTGGTACTTTCCATGTGGCCTTGCAGAGGCATGGAGCATCCTTAAATCTGYCATAGGGATCCTTGTTTATTTGGTTCAGCACCAGCTTGGTTCCTGAAGCAAGGTGCTGGGCTGTAAGCGTGAGATTAAGCCATAGTTGCAAGGCTGGGAGACCCTTCCTTCTACCCCACCAAGACACACTTTACCCAGGGGCAGGGATCCTTATCCTGCCCCCCTGCCCCTCTATAGCAATCAATGGAGAGAAAGGACTGTTCGTGCCTGCAGTACAGCTGTCACCATCTTCCCCCTCCACACACACATTTTATTCACAAAGCTTCCCACCTCTTCTCTTTCCTCTCTGTCTTTATTCTGTTCATAATCCCATCTGTTTTGCATTACTTCATCGTTAGATATTTCGAGTCTAGACCAATCAATTCCTTTTTCTCACTTTCCTGCCTAGAATGAAGCCCCCCCAAAGCTTCTAAGCCAGGACGTGTGCAGACTGGGCAAGCAGCTCTGTTTAAAAATGAACTGGTTCGTGCATTTCAACTGACTTGTTTCACAGCGTTGCTGTAGGATTGGTGAGTACCTTGTGCGATTTAGCACACGAGCAGTTCGCAGGGATGGAGCCCTCTATTCAGACAGTACCCAAAGTAATGTTAAAAACGCCCCTGCTGCCCCATTTCTTAGCAGAATGTAGTGCAATTTTCGCCAGCCTTTTGCAGGCCCCCTGTAAGSTGCTGTGTGGCCTCTGAACCCGTAGGAAGGTGTCGGGGGGTTAACGAGGCACTCGACCCAGGCTGATAAGCCCAGCTGGGAAGCAGGAGGCATCACCTCAGGTTTGCAGTCTTGTTAGCACTGACCTCGCTCCTGCTCAGCCGTGCGAAGGGGCAGAGCACGTCTGCTTAGCATTCACATGCAGGGTTGTCTGCAAAGATCCAGCCCCTCCAGGGGAAAGCTTGTGGCCAGGGCAGTAGGGAACCAAAGCTGAGGTGTTCCTGAGTCCCCTGAAACACGCAAAGCGGGAGTTCCTGGGTACCGACGCAGCAGCAAAGCTGCAGCGCTTGTCATGGAGAGSGGTTTGTTAGCGCCGCTTTCTTGGCTCGTTCTGCACGGGCCTTTGGTTGCACACCGGGCCAAGGCCATGTGTTGAACCGTGTTCTCCCCAGCCTCTCCAGCCTAAAGACAGAATAACTCTATCAGTGTGAGCCGAGTTGCTCTTGAGGCATAYGGGCAATATGGGCAGAGCTGAGAATAATCAAGTTTTTCCATTTAAGCRAGTTCCAAAATCTCATTCCTACTTTCAACACTTGGTTCTGCTTTTTATTTTTGTATCCAAAAGCTTTGAAAAAAGACACAGAAAATACCACAGAGGCACTAGCTTTAATTTKTTAGCTTAACCGTTGTGTTCCTTGCCACACTGTAGAGCAGGAACTGCMGTTTTTGCCGTGACTGACAGTTGTGATAAAGCTCTGAGCAGCAGGTGCAAGTGCTAAATTATGCAAATTGTTTTGAGAGCAGAAAGGGAGGACAATCAGTATTAAAAACTGATGGAAAGGCCACAGCGCAGTGCGAGAGACTCTTGAATGACRGAGTGTGATAGCTAAAACTCCGCTGGAACATCCAGATATGAAGAAAAAGTTATTTAAAAAGAAGGACAAGTTAAAGGATGCAGAATTCAAACAGAGCATCAATGACCATTGTTTTAGCTGTTTCGGTGGAGGAGAAGGCCCTAGAAGTCCCAGATGAATCAGGAGAGGAGAAACTGCYGTCAAACATCAAGTACACGGGCGAGCTCAGCGTGGCCCCTTTGCTGCTCAGACARTTATTAAACCTCCGTCATGGTGCTCCGCTGGTGGCTTTGCTGCTGCTCATGGGAACCGCGAGGCCCCTGCGAGTCGGTTCTCCGGGGTAATTTCCCGGCGCTCTCCTGTTTGCAGCTCTCGGCACCCGCGCTCCTCTCATCTCCCTTAGTGTGTTTTGCCTCTCCCAGGGGTAATCCATGCAGTGCTGTTCAGTCTTCATCACCCACAGTTTGTTCTGTCCATGCTTGTCCACATGATGATATTATTTGTCTGGAGAGCTTTTTCCTCCCCTGTCATTTTTCCAGACCATTCCAAAGGCGTATTCTCTTTTAATTTCACATCTGCCTCTGTTTCATGCTCTGTTCCAACACAGAACTGTCAGTCTCCCTCTGTAACTCCTGTGCTGCATCTGTGTCTTGCATCGTATTTGACTGATGAGAAACAACCATTTACACATCTGCATTTCTTAACGGTGTTTGGTGTCAGTTTTAAAGCAGTACAAAATGGCTCTTGCTAGTCAGGGGAGCCAAGAAGCTGGCCAGAAAAGTCATATTCTATTTTCAAGCCAATGCAAATCTGTTCCCTAAGACATATTCTGGCTTTCAAATCCACCGCAAATCCAAGCACACTTTATCATTTGATTATACCTGGACTAAGCAGCACTTTCCTCTTGCTCCTTGTCAAGGTGTATGTATTCCAAGTCCTTCTTAGCAACGTGGCTTTCTAAGGTGACCTCTTTTCTGCGTGTTAGCTCTGACCTTCATTTYGTTGAGCTCAGTTCATCACATATTCCCTCTCACTTGCTCCTGCACTCTCTGGGGAATACTCTCATTTCAGCGCACAGGGGCTTTCACTGCTAATGAAGATCCCTAACCATCACAATTAAAATTTAGTCTGCTGTGCTCAGTCTACAAAAACGAACAATGTGTATTGCAGTTAACAATCCCAATCTGATTAAAACCAACTGATTCCTTTCCTTCAAAAGCCAAAGTCATTTATATGCGTACAATAAAGTTAGATCAAAAAGATTTAACAAAATGAGCCAGGGTCTGGCCTTAGCCTCACTGGAACCACGTGCATCTCCCCTGGTGTAGCTTACTGAAGAGGCTACTCCAAAGTAAGTTGTTCATATATTTCTTCAGATCAGTCCAAACAAGCTAATTGCACTGTTGCTGAGACGGCACATTTACCCCATTATGGTGCATCTCAGTTTCCTTGTGCTCTCTGACCTCTTCAYGTGCTGAGCACCCTGCCTGACATAACCAATGTAGAAATAACTAAGAGTAAAAGCTTTTCTTCAAAAAAATCTATTATGGCTATTCCTTGCATTGCTCTGATTGAATACATTTTTTTGTTAAACCACTTAGCATGAGCACACAAATGCTCAGCATGTGATGGAGGGAAGTGGTAAAAAAAAGTGTTTATCTGTGTCTATTTTGGGAAATCTATCTAATTTGTTTGTGATACAGCCATCTCTGATGTAAATACTTCTTAATTTCGTCCCTGTCTCCACAACTCTCTCATTCCTCCCCTCTGTTGAAATTAGTTCTCTGATTTAATGAAATGTTAAATAACGATAGAGGTCCAACTCAATTTATGTCTCATCAATCTGACATACAGCTTGCAGAAGCTGTAGAGAGATTTGAGGGTGCAGCAGAAAGGCAATGTCCCTGCCTTCCCTATTACAGAGCACAACCCAAGATGCCTCAATGCTGGGAAGGGAATCAAAATATTTTTTTAAGCCAGTTTTGTCTTTTAAGAAGAGGCCCCGTTTCTTTGCAGTCTCAAAAGACCCCGCTATCCCACTCACAGCTGCTTAGGAGAGGGATCTACCCCACTGCCATCTCCTGAGGCAACCCACCACCGGGTGCTGCAGCAGCTAAGGCTGTGACATTCAATTTAGTTTTAATTTGCCCCTTGGGAATGAGTCCACGAATCACATCTCCGTGTCTGCCAAACACTAACTCTTGGCATTGGTGCTGACACCTCGTCTGTTTGGCTTCACGCCTCTACACGGGCAGCAGTTCCAGCTCCAGTGGTATTTGTCAGCAGGGCTTCACTATCATCTCTGTTAAAGCTCCACGGTCGTTTGAATGACTGGAGAATTAACTGAATTCCACAGACTTTAAGGGAAGATCTTGACTTGATCACAGTGCATCTGGGTATTCTGTATGCTCTTGTTTAACCTGAGTTAAGAATACAAATTTTGGAATTAGAAAGGTAATTCAGTTAATCAAGTTGAGTCTTAAATGAAATGAATGGTGACAGTGCACTGCAGTGAAAGTGAGATGTCTGTCTCATGAGTCTATCCCCGTGAACAGGATTTTGGATTCTAAAACAGGTAATAAYGGATCAGTCAGGTTCTGTATTCACTTACATCTCTTCCTTCATAACTGTCATCTTCACATTAATTCTGTTACGATTTTATTCAGCACAGTTTTGTCCCATTTTTGCTCTTCATTATAACTTGAAATTTGAAAGACGTTTTCTCTTACAAACAACCGTGATAAGGCGGATATGTTTGTGACAGGTACCACAAAGATTGAGCTTTAAACTGGGATTCTCGTTCACTGAAAGTCTCAGGCAGGATACACGAAGTCAGTGAGACCAGTGTTAGCAGAAGCACCAAGAAGAGCAGCCTCGGAGGACCCGGGATCCTGTTAGAGTTTTCTTTCAGGAACAATAAGGTGGTGGAAGTCTTCCAGGTAAGTAAATTCAGTGGCAAAAATTCAAACTGTGATTTGGACAAGAAAATGGTTTTGAAATTTTAGCAGCATGTTAAGAAATATGAACTCAAAGCTTTCTTTGCGCTCAATTGAGAATTACGATGGGACCTGTCATTGGAATATTTCTTATGTTGACAATTTGCTTGCTTATCTGTTAGTAGAATTTGAATTCTAAGAATACTTTCTTTTAAGTTTATTCTTATTGTCAGCTCCATTATCAGCTCCATTTTTGTCCTGTTTGAGAACATTTCTCTGGATGTTAAAGCTATTTAGTGGCAAATTGCAATGAGGTAGATTTTCAGAACTACGGAAAGGCAAACTCCTCTTGCATTATTGGGAGGCAGAGATAACTACTGTTACTGTATTAGTATTATTATTAGTGTAATATTATTATTATATTTGTATTACTGTGTTTGGATTGTATTGTATTACTGTTATTAGGGAATTTTGTGTTACCGTTGATGTGTTCCTATTTCATGCTCCACCTAGCAATATTTGAACCTCATGTAGTAGCATTGCATTATCACGAGTGGCTTTTCACAACAGAACCGTTGAGTGATGAAACCAAGGCAGTTTTGGAATATCATGCATGCATGTGGCACTGCCTCGCAAGGTATAGAAGCTATCTTACCCATTGCCAATAACAAGTGCAAAAGGTGAAGTCTCAATTTGTGAAATAAGTGGTGTGTTGCAACTKACTCATATTTGGAGAAAGTAGACAGAAAAATGGAGATTTAAGTGTGACATTCTGCAGAGATTTAGGAAGGAGAAACGTTCTGCATGCACAAGCCAGAACAAGGGATTTGTTCGTTAAATAATGACCGTAGGGTAGCTTGAATGTGCAAAAAATAGAACTGTAGCATTCATAGCTGGAAGATTAACAAAAGAATTCTCTGAAAGAAGTGCTTTGGGTTTAGGCACAGATCTTTAGACATATCTCTGAGAGCTGAAATCTTCCTTTAAAAATTGATCAGTGTTTTATTGTTAAATGATAAAATGATGTTGCGATGATGCATCTCACAAGGTTATTACTCTATGTACTGGCTTTGTCATGGAAAGCGGCAAACACTTTGAGAAGTGTGAGGTTTATGGTAATTTTTGAGAAAAAAAGGAAGCRGGAATTTTGATATTTATATGCAAAAGGCAGATCTTCTGACATGAATTCACAATTGCATTTCTTCTGGTCAGCTTATCTCATTGTGCTTGTCAGTGAATAGGATCCAAGGCGTGCTGAGTGCAGCCWGAGTCTTTTATGTGTGCATTTATGATTTACAATAAAATTGGGACTCTAGGAAAGAGTTAGAGCAGAGGAAAAAATTAAAGAAGACAAAATAAAAAGATTTAAAGTAACTTTATTTTCAAATCGCAGTGTGAGGAWAACTGACTAAAGGAACCATGTTGCTCAATTACTAATGTCCTATTCCTATGCAGTGTAAGATTTTCTGGATAAAATGCATCATGATAGTGAAAAGGCTGAACACCTRTTTTAATAAGAGGTACTGCATGACTGTGAAAGGCAGGAAACATGCCCTGAAAGTGCTCTACACCGCACACGAAGCACTTTTAGTTAAATCAGTTCGATACTCTAGCRTTGTAAAAATACCAAATCTATATTTTCCTTCTTTATCAGCATAATTTATGAGGTCGAATTGCTGGAACTACAGCTGTTTGCTTAGTTTCCATTTTCTTCCCTTTTCTCAGCAAAATAATCATGTTCCTTGTTTATTAGCAGCAGGAAGAAAAGGGAACTCTTGATCCACAGCTGTAGGAATTGAGCCCACAGAAAACAGCACAGTTTGAAACGCAGACTTACGCTTCCTGCGGCCAGCAGGACATAACTGTGGGCAGGACCAAGCCGTAGCCGACCTTGGGTCTCTATTAYAAGGGCAAGTGCAGGGTCCTGCACCTGGGCAGGAATAACCCCAGACACCGGTATAGGCTGGGGACTGACCTCCTGGAGAGCAGCCCCGCAGAGAGGGACCTGGGCGTCATGGTGGACGACAAGTTGACCATGAGGCAGCAGTGTGCCCTCGTGGCCAAGAAGGCCAATGGGATC